>SRHC01001283.1:137809-247715 GCA_004794325.1 Pomacea maculata
TGACATAAATAACATTATATACATGACATAAATAACATCATATACATGATATAAATAACATTATATGCATTACATTATATAAATAACATTATATACATGACATTAATAACATCATATACAGACCTGCTGCACACCAGGAGAGGAAGCAAAAGCAGCAGAAGCACGTGTGCACACGAAGGTCCAACACTTTTATCCAAATCGAAGCAAGACTACAAAACATAAACACAATCAAGGGGAGGCGATCCCCTCAGGCTGTTAGGCCAAGGGACAGAACTGTCACACGTTCTACTACTACAACAGTTAACACAGACATCTGGACTGTCTTGCAAAAACTGTTCTAAAAGACGTGGTTGTGTATGGTGAGATATTGCTGGAGTATTTACAGATGCGAGATATTTACACGGCAACTTTATGCACCTAAGCGATGTCTTGAGTCAGAATATTTTCACTCCAGGCGATGACAGTCACCTTTGAACATCGTCAACTCATTTCATCCTCCAGAAATAATAATTAGCACAATAATTTTTAGCGCTTTAACCAGGACCAGCTAGACTCAATGGGCTTTACATATAGGCATGCAAGCACATCATATTAATTTATAATATAATAAATATTAATTAATACATCATTTTAATTAAAGTTCATGACATAGGTCCCACGTGTCACCAATCTTTCTGTGCTGCTTGGGAAGTGCCATGCAGATAATGCAGATACAAATATATTTTCTACTTTGTCTCCATCAGGCGTTGAAGGCCAAGTGTATTAATTATTCTCTAAAGCAACTTTGTTACAAAATGTGAGAATTGCTTGGCGTTTATTCCGTATGTCACAAACAGTTTCAACGTGGAGAGGGCCATCGTCAGCAGCTCCAACATTCTGTCCAGGTTCTACACACGGCAACTGCGGATTCATCCTGATCCAGGTGCAGGCACAGTTGCCACAAGACTGGCAGAAATGTCAGAAAATAAATGACACTGAACACAAGCATTCGCCAAAGTAGAGTTAAAATGAATATTCACTAAGTACTTCTGTATACTTGAGTCAGTCTGTCCGCCGCCTTCACGTGACCTGCTGTAGCCGCCATTGTGACTGCAGCTCGTACCAGCTGTTGGAATAAGGGTGGGTGTCTTTGACCGCCAAGCGGGTGGCTGTCATATACTCGACACTGCCATGTCATATACCACCGGAGTCAGCAGTCAATGCTCTTTCACCCTTACTGAAGGAACCACGTGGTATTGTCCATGTGGTCTGAGCTACCTCATTTCAAATTTGACAAATAGTTTAAACCTTTTATTGTGCTGTAGAACTTACATTTCTTTTAAAAATACACAGGCATGTCCGTCAATCTTCACTGATTTAATTCAATATGTAGACTTCAGTATATCCACGAGAATGCTTGTGAACGCGAGCACAAATACCGACACAACCATCAAAACCCGGCCTACACACTGTCGTGGCGGGTACCGTGTTTCCTCACAACATTAATTTTCCCCGTCACACAAAAAGAAGATAAAGAAAGCAGACTTTAGGCCCTCATTTCACTCTCAGCAACATTTTCGTGAACCGTGTGACTAGAAATAAAAACTGGTGCTTGTACTGCTTATAATTATTGTGTGACATACAATTTGATCACAAACTGATCTTTTCTTGCGGTTACTAAATGTAGACCTTTTGACAAAAAAGGTAAAAAAACCATAATTTGTGCATTTTGTGGCAGAAAAAGGGAGTGTTCTGCTCATTGCAGATTTCTTTACGTTTCTGAACTCAGCAGAACAGGTGTACAAAACCCTAAATGTGCCTGTTGATCCGTTACAATTCGTTGGATGACGTGAAACCCTATTGAACTGTCACCTAGACAGGTCCCACTGTGCTGACAGTTCATCCAACCGTCACCCCAGACAGGCCTTAGTGTAGCGGTATTCTTACTTTCGACCTGTTAAGTAGTTGCTAGGGTAAGCAAGGCAGCGCTATAGATCCGCCATTACACTTAACTCTTGTAGGCTACCAGTGCGCACGCGCGCACACACACACACACGGCCTCTTGGTCTGGAGACGGTGCGATATGGAGCTGGTCGGTGGGTCGGTGGGTCGGTGGTGTCGGCCTCTTGTGAAATACCGCGCACGCTGTGACGTCATCAACTGGCTCTGGGACTGACAGGCTGCCACCCGGGCCAGTCATGTAACGGGTATCGACCAGGTACGTGACGGCATGTTTTCTGCGACTTGAGGGAAGAGCGCCTGACGGGTAGCTATGTTCACCTGAAGCAGCACCTGTGACGAGGGTCTATGTTGGCTACAGCTTCTGTACTCTGGGACGACGACACGCCTCACCTCACCTCAGGTCCCAGCTACAGCGAGCTACACCTTCAGGTAAATAAATGTCAGTGTAGACACACTTGTACCTGCTGCTCCCCTTACGGTGTTGCCCTCGTGTAGGTCCCTAGATTTTTCCTGAGAGCGTGAACACATCGCACCACTTGTCCCTAGAGACCACTTGTTACAGTCCCGTGTAGCGTCACGACAGTGTGGACTGTCATGGCAGCACCTACAACAGGAAGCTGTAAAAACGGTGGCGAAATGTGCGTGACGTCCAGTGACGTGACATGCACAATGAGGTGCAGGAAGAAGAGCGTCACCTCCTGTACACATCGCCGGCACCTCTGTGTCTAATGGTTTGGGAGGGTTTGTAGCCTGCCACGATTGCCTGGTCCCGTTACCTGTCACACAAAATGCACTTTGTGTTACCTGTCAATCATACTTCGGGCGCTGTAGCGGGTCTGTCACACACTGTCACAACCCGCACGCGATGTATCTTGAAGTCTGGCTAGTAATGCAATATGTAACAACTAAAATAGCCGTATTGGATAAAGTAACAGCTATAGTACTGTCATATGAGATACAATTAGAGCTGACAGTGTCATGTGAGATGTAGTGACAGCTAATACTGTCATATGAGATACAATTACAGCTGACAGTGTCATGTGAGATGTAGTGACAGCTAATACTGTCATATGAGATACAATTACAGCTGACAGTGTCATGTGAGAAACAGTAACAGTTAATACTGTCATATGGAAATAGTAACCTCTTATAGTGTCATGTGAGATATAGTGACAGCTAATATTGTCATATGAGATACAATTACAGCTGACAGTGTCATGTGAGATATAGTGACAGCTAATATTGTCATATGAGATACAATTACAGCTTACAGTGTTATGTGAGATGTAGTAACGCCTAATGTTTTGTAATATGGAATAAAGGAATAGCTTATAGTGTTAGGGTATACAAAAGGTGATATTTGTGACGGTCACGTGGGTTCCGGCTGAGACACCCCAAAATCCATCGTTTGTCAGATCCTCACCAAATATTCGCCAAACGTGACAGGAATTTTCCTGTCGTCTGCATGAAGGCTTCTGGCCATGCACAGGTCAACTGTGTCCACAGAGATGCCGAATTAACGTACCGTCCCAAGTCACGTGCCCACATCACCATCGTTACAAGACGTCACGTCAAGACCATGAGGGAAAGTCCTCAGAACCAATCAATCAGCTGGGATCTTTATGAGGATCTTCATTGAGAAAATGAGCTGTGCTATGTGTCAAGGCCAGTGTCGAGGACATCTTGAGGTCATAGGTGGCTGCAGTGATGCAGAAATAGCGAAAGAAGGAAGACATTGGAACTTAACCCAACACGAAGGCCGCCAACACTTTGAGCGAGACCTTGCTACCACCCGCCAGTTGTCACCAGAGGGCAGTCCGGACTCCGTGCCTCGCTCGCCCAGTTTAGCACTGGCGGGGGGCAGGAAGCGGAAGCTGGTGTTGCACTTTGATCTTCGCAACACGCTGCTTGTTGCTGACTCGGTTACCAACGTGTCGGTAGAGCAGGCACTCAATTCCTTCCTGACGGGCGCCACCTGGGGGCAGGAAGTGGAGGGACGGTGGGAGTGGTATAGCGACCAGCCGTCCCTCAAGCCCCCTGCACCCGGCCTACTGACCTACTACAAGTACCTAGAGCGCCACCTGGTGCGCACGCCCTCGGACCGCACGGCGCTGCGCCTGGCCACGGGGGACTTTACACTTACCCCCCTTGGCGCCCCCTTCCGCTCCCACTTCCTGCGTCACCTGCAGCGCCTGCAGTGGCAGCACCCGCAGTGGGGGACTGGGGTGGATCAGCAGCACCCGCTGACCATGTCTGGAAGTGACGGGCGGCGCTACCACTACATACTAGAAGCAGTGTACCGCCTGCTGCACCATCTCTACGACACTAACCGCCAGGTGGCGCTGGTGATCAGGACCTACGGACTGGACGCCGCCAACGTTTTGGCCTCTCTTCAGCATGGGCTGAAGGGAAACCACCCTGGTTTCCCCAAACCCATCCCTCTACCCATTTGTCGAACACCAGGTGTGATTCAAAGACCCAAAAGCGACGCCATCATCCTGAAGGCCTTCCGCCAGGATTCCCCCACAGACCTACAGGTGTACCTGACGCACGAGCGGGACATCTATCGTTACCTGTCCAATTCTCAGGTAAGATTTTATGTAGCTGTGTAACCTGTGCTTGTCTGTATCTCTAACTTCCTCCCTTCTTTACTTCTTTTTTCTTCTCCTTTACATCATTTTTGTAGGTAGTTGACATTCGCAACTCACGTAGCACTGCTCTGGTGGATATGTGCACTGTTTATGTACTTTTCTGGTGGACATGTTGCACTGACTGCGGACATGATGCACTGTAATTGTACTTTTCTGGTGGACATGTTGCACTGACTGTGGACATGATGCACTGGTTTTACGCGCTGTTCAGTGGACATGATGCGCTGTGTTTATACACTGATGATACATCGCATTCAAGTTCTGTTTTTGACCATGATGGTATTTTATACTCTGCAGAAGTGCTCGCCATTTTGTAGACACACAGGTATACAATGACTTAAGTAGACACACAGGTATACAATGTAATGAGCAGACACACAGGTTAACAATGGAATTAGTAGACACACAGGTATACAATGTAATGAGCAGACACACAGGTATACAATGTAATTAGTAAACACAGGTATACAATGGAATTAGTAGACGAAGCAGCTGAAACAACCCTATGTCTATCTCTACCATCACTACACCTCCTCTCTTTCTTTACTCAGATCTTAATTTAAAATCTTTTGTGTATGCAGCCAGCTTTGTGTAATCAGCCAGCTTTGTGTAATCAGCCAGCTTTGTGTAATCAGCCAGCTTTGTGTAATCAGCCAGCTTTGGACAATCCACTCAGTTAAGCAACAATTTTTTTCAATTCAGATCTTTCATAATCTGTCCAGTTCTATACCAAATAATACCTCCTGTCCTGAGGATGAAAATGTCTTGGATCGACTTCATATTGGACATATCAACTTTTGACACGAAATCACTCTAGACAAACTAACTTTTCCTACAGCTTCACTTTAAACAAACCAACTTTTGACACCACAACACGCTAATTGTATTTATGTACCGTTCAGAAGAGAGGTTACTTTGTTTTGAATCGCTCTAGTGAACACAGTGTCCCTTTGTCGGTTTTGTTCTAGAGGATATAATGTCCCGTTGTTTTGTTCTAATCATCTAGTGGCTATGGTTTCACGATGTTTGTCTTGTTATTATTTTAGTGCAATTGTATTGACTTTCATGGCGTCCTCGGTAATATGCAGTACTGTTCACCTGCCTATGACCTTTTTTAAAAAAACCTACTGATTTCAACTTTCTTCTGCAGGCCCTCGAGGCTAAGATATTAGGTCAAGATTAGCTCAGTTAACCCCATGACAGTTTCTTTCTTTGTACAAGTGCTCACTGTGATGGACCTTACCACTCCAGTCATGTGTTTTAACATGTTGATGCAGTTTCTCTCTGCTGGGTGATCACGTGTGTCAGCAATCTCCTGGTGAACTCATCCACATTCTTGATTATCAATTAATCTTTTCTGCTTTTGACAACTGGCTGTTCAATCTATCAATGTAAGCTTTGACCCATCAACATCTTGGTGTAAGAAGAGGATGTCATCTTGAAAACAACAATCCTGCTCTTCCACTGATGTATTTATCGTCTGCATCATTCTTCATCAGCGCCGTCAGCTTGCCATGTCTTGTTATTAGTAAAAATCACATAGCACTCTTTGTCTTGTTGTAGAGTACATACAGAGTCACGCTGTTTTGTTTTAGGATATATATTTACATAAAGTCACATTGTGTGTTGTTGGAGAATATCAGTCAGTCGTCCCTTGACCACCACCTGTGGTTCGGATGATCACATGGATAGACCGCCACCTGTGGTTGGGGGATCACATAGATAGACTGGCAGCTGACAGGCCGCCATCTTGTCTATTGTGGGCGATAGTCAGCAGGTCCTGTACAGGACGACCAGTCCAGTCTTTGACCTTTGTAAGTCAGTTCTTCCTCCGACCATTGCAGCGTCCACTATCCTCCAGGGTACCTTATAGGACAGTCATCCACAAGGACAAGGTGGTGAAAGACCAATCTGCAACCTACGCTTTGTTAGACTTGTTAGCAGACACCAACAAAGAACTGCAGGACCTCACCAACAGACTTGCAGAGAGTTCACATGTACATAGAATGGAGACCAGCACTGACAAGAGCAAAGTTGGGGTCAATGGCGGTGACAAAGCACAGATCTCTGTGACCGGGGTACAGACTCCAAGATGTCACCAGCTTCAGGTACTTGGGGGCCACCCTCTCCACGGACGGCAGCTCCACGCCAGATATCCACACCAGGATCGCGACAACAACAGCGGCAATGACTAGACTGGATAGGATCTGGCATAGCCATCAGATAAGCTTCACTACAAGTACAAGCTGTACAAACCCTGGTAGTGTCCATCCTGCTCTATGTGACACGTGGACTCTGCTCCCAGACACGGAAGGGAGAATCCAGAGAACAAGTGGCTGAGGAGGCTGCTCCGCATCTCATACAGAGAACACAGAACCAACGACTTTGTAGGAAACAAGATGGCCGCACTCGTAGGACACCAGGAACAACTACTTTCAATGGTCAGGCGACGTAAGTTGGTCTTCTTTTTGGCCACGTGACCCGGCCCGACACCCTGTCGAAGAGACAACTGATACCAGTGGGTATATATGTTCACTCATATCGTACCCGACAGTTCGCTCACCTCTGATCACTGGACTCGCATGCACCTACACTACGCTGCACAGAAGTTTTTACTTCTCAAATCTGTTTCATATTATTATCCCCTTCCATAGGTGAGTATCTCGATCAGAGTACGTGTCAGTGTGCCTCGACAGAGACCGCGCTAGGGGTAAGAGGGGCCTTAAGCAAATAGAATTGCGGGACCTGTGGATTCCGGTACAACATAAGTAGTGGGGCAACACAAAATGACGGACTGTCTCATTGACGGTGCACTTGTTAGCGCAGGGCCCCCATCAGGTGCGGGGCCTTGGGCGGTCACCCCATCTCCACCCTCTTAACGCCGGCTCTGGTCTCCCTGTGAGTACGTGTCAGTGAATATCATGTTCTTGCTCAGGGCGTTGTTGGATACATAGATGACTTCCGGTACTGGCAGGCGCACAACTACAACCACCATGCCGGCAAACCCCTGTGGATGGACACCAGCGACATGCAACACCACCACATTTTCTTTGACGATAACTTTCGAGCTTTAGATGAGGTAAAGTGCATATACTAATGTATTGGTTGGAGGTGATGAGCAGTGGAATGGTGTGATGTATCTGTCGGGTGCTTGTTTCCGTCATGTGTGTATACAACTAGAGTCATGTTCATTAGCTTGTCCAGCTTTTTTTCCACCCTGAGAATGAGAAGACGAGTTCCTTGTCTATGCCTGCGCCAAAACGACAGCTTACTGTTAGTAACAAGGATAGGACTGACATCTGGTAACTTTATGTGGCACACCAATATCACCCACCATGGACTGGGTCTACCCTCGTCTGTTAGACACGCTTTGATTATCCATCCCATAACGTGCAGCGGAGGTGACTGGATCCTTGTTCACTAACCGCGGCAGCTTCTCCCTGGTTTTTAAACAGAATTTAAATTTCAAGACAACCCTTTTTCATTTTTTGCAATTTTGTGTTCGATGCAATAGTGTTGTGAATAGTCTTTAGAGCACCGTATGTTTCTGCATTCTGTATGGTCTTACCACAATACCATTGTGGTATTACTAGCGTATTAGACAGCAAGTCCACAGCATTCATCCTTCAAACTAACATTGTTGATGTTCAGTGCACTAAATCCTTTGGCATTCTTTGGTTAGATATGCATCTCAAACCTTGTTCTATTTATTCTACAGGATAGCATTGTGGACGTGCGTGTATTTAGTCAAGAGGAGACTACTCATGCTTACAGCTTGGGGAAACAGCAGCTGTCCCGATTGGAAGATGTATGTGTGGTGCAAGCAGACTTACTGCATAGCATCGACGACAAGGACTACTTCCTGCGAAAAGTGGAACTTTGCGAGCACAACTACTCACGCATGCTCAAAATGAATGCCTTCCCTAGGTGACATTTGGCGCCATCTAGTAGAGACAGATTTCATCTCTTGCAAGAGAGCCCCCCCTTCTCGTCAACCCTCTGGCACTTGCCAAATGCTTGATTTGCTTACGATCTAATTTTCCATGGAACCTGAAAACAGCTGTCGCTTGCTACACGCTGGATAGTCAGGGTTCTTGTTCCCTGCCAACCACTGATGAAAGAGAGGAAGACTGTCACCAGCAGTTGTCTGTCATTGTCATTTAGCATGGTGCACCAGTAGCTATCATGCCAACACACACCCAACATTGTCACACGTGACCTCCCAGTAGCTGTCACCAACTCACACGCAACATTGTCATACAGCATGACATACCACTAGCTATCATGCCAGCACACATCCCGACATAATCTCATACATAGCGCGGTCTACCAGGGTAAGCAACTTGCTTCATGAGCCTCAACAAGAACCTTTGCAAAATGACAGCAACTAGTGACTTCTGCACTGGCAAGAGATGTCGATTTGTCGGTAACATAGTTCTAAATGGTTTGTGTGAAATAAACTTGTATGTGAGGGAGTGGAGAAGGGGAAAGAAATATTTTCAACTTCATAAGCCACTGTAGCAAAATGCTCTTTTTCACTGGATATAATATGCAACAAAATTTTCACATGATTTTTCAATTGGATGAACACTTAGTTTTATCACCGCAGTAAGCAAACTATCACTGTAGTCAGAAATTTTTAACACACCTGTCTGTGCAAAAAATATCTAAAATTTGCTTGTCAAGGAGAAACTCACTTGTCACTTTTTGCCCTGACGAGGTGAAGAGTTAAACTGTCACCAAGTCTGAGCAACAGTTATCACAGATGCAACAATAAAATTATATTCTTTGTCCTTTGTGTTTCTTGCTGTTGAAGAAGCATTCCTGGCACAACTTTTAGCTGAACGCTTGTCTCTATTTTCTTTGTCTCAGTGAAATACGCCTTCTAACCCTAACCTTTGGCAGAAAACACTCTAAACCACTATGTGACAGAAAACGTAAACAATGCAAAAAACACTAACTTAAAATTTAACAAAATACAATCTCTACGCAAAACCTTACATGAAAGACACTCTCTCACTGCCGTTCTTCAAGAAAAATGCTTGCTTGCAACTGATATGGTGGAAAATGCATGAACAAATTTGATGACATCTAGAGCAGTGGTTCTTAACCTGGGTTCGATCGAACCCTAGGGGTTCGGTGAGTCGGTCTCAGGGCTTCGCCAGAGCCTCCGACACGGAGGTCAAGACACACCCGCAATTCGTGATGACACTAAAGAAGGGTTCGGTGAATGTGCATATGAAACTTGTGGGTTCGGTACCTCAAACAAGGTTAAGAACCACTGACCTAGAGCAATGTATGAAAAGACTTCATGACACGGAAATGCATAAGCAGCCTTTATAGCAGAGTGGAATGACTGAGCGCAATACATGTATGGGGTGAAATGACTTGCCAGACTGTGTAACACTATCAGGGTAAACTGACTACATCCAAAACACATTTCCACTTTTTTTAAAAACAATATTATCATAAATTTATAGAACTACAAAAGATAAAAAGTTAAATTGATTTAACAGTGAAAGATAAGAATATGAATTTTCCTTCCTGAATGTGGCTTAAAAATTGTTTAATTTGTAATCATGCTGGAAAAGAGAAATATTTAAATAATATTCTCAAAGGTCTTTGAGACACAGAATAACAGTTAATATTTATACTTGGAACATTTGAAAAAAGTGCCCTGCAACAGGCACAAATCACACAGATATGAATTACTGTTATCAATCATCAAGACAAAAACTAGCTATGTTGCACAAAATATGATCCAGAACATAGTGCAAGGTCTTGATCAGCCTGTCATTTTGAATGCATGCACATAGCGCACTAATATATGAAAGTGCCCACTTTCTTATACACATTATCTTAATAATGATACATTTAGTATTATTATTAATCAAAGCATTTCTATAGTGTATATCCCTTTCAGCAGCAAGCTCAATGCTCTTTTACGTAAAGAATAGGGGCACACACGCACATTGCACACAGGAGTGGAAGTTATGAAGACAACCCCAACATCTACTTCAAGTAGTCATGAAAAAGGTAGGTCTTAAGGTCAGACTTTCAAGCACCAAAGGTGGTACATGATGGTAGCAAAGTATTCCAAACAGTAGGGTCAGAGGAAAATATGTGGCAGCTGAACTTTTCCTAATGCATGTTGTTGTGTTCATTGCCTCCCTGTCATCCACACCTCAGAATGACTGGTAACAGTAAGGAGACAAAGGATTGACAGTTGTGCAAGGATTGTTCTGACAAGCCTTGGCTCCGTCATCCAGACCATACCCACATCCACACATACACTTCCCCAAACTCTCCATCTAAGAAAGTTCCATACAAAGTGATTTTTAAAATGAGGGATTTTTTTAAAAAATAAATTTTAAATCACGCCAGAGTTAATCTAGAATGAGACAACATACCCAGCATGTATGCAAGAGTTGACCCTGTTTCTCCCCTAAACATTGACTTGATCATCAAATACAAGATACAAACTATTTCTTGCACAGTGATTAGTTCTGTACATATAATCAGGAAAGCAGCCACATAACAAAGGTCTGTCTTTAGTTCACACCCTTCAGGTTATAAGCATGCACACGTTGACTAGTTCTCTACATATGCCCAGGTTCACATCCTTAAGGTTATAAGCACGTGATTTGATCATCAGCAGACAGATATATGAACACTGATAGTGTGATGCAGAAAATGAAAGCTTAGACAACATAAAAAATTAAAAAGCAACATTTTTTTAATTTAAGCATCAGAGGGCTTTACTATGGGCCACATACTACATGTTGAGTTGTCAGAATTGTTGTGATAATGTGGTCTCTTAAAATGTTTTGATAAAGTACTAACTGGAGTTAAAATGCCAGCGTTTTACCAGGTAGTGTTGGGTCTGTTTCTAGTCGGTCAGGCAGTGCTGGGTTTGCCTCTACAGGGCCACATTCATCAGCTGTTTCAGCAACTGGTGTTGGTTCCCCTCTGTCTCTTCCTACCTGGTTAGGTGCAACAAACTGAATATTACTGAATATCTATTTTTGTTCCTCCCTGACCAATAACACCAGCAGTGTTTCCAGGAGGTACAGATGTAAAGTCTTAATCATTTTCAACCAGCTTTCTATGCTGGTGTCAGGTATCACATGCTTAGTGTTTCTCACAATCTGATGACTCATTTAAACTGGAGCACATCTATGCAGTTGCTTGCCCCTTGTAATGAGAGTCCCCCAGCAACATAAAGGCAGCCATTATGAACCAGATATGAACAGGAGCAATGGGTGGACGGCATGGGCTTTTCCTGCTGCCATTTGTCTGTGCTGGGGCAGTAGGACTCGACAATTGCCAATGGTTTGCCTTCATTGCCTACATCAACAAACAGAAAACACATCAATGACAGGCCTGAGGTCTAACTAGTGATTGTACAAGTAATTAACGCATGGTCCCAGCTCTTCCTGGGTGTAACCTTGATAACATAAACACAATCATATCAGTCCTGAAGTCTACGTTGTTGTCCTCTTTCTGTGCTTGCTAATGTTTTTAGGCCTCAATCTTGAGAGCATAAGAAAGGTGTTAGCCAAAATCTGGGGAAATGATATTTTGCACAGCATACCCCTATCATTTAAAAAAAGTGCACCTCATAAGACCTTTAAAGTCAACTAATTAAAAAAATGTTTCAACACTGGAAAAGAATGGCAAATATTGATAAAATTTTATCTGACTATTATTATATAACATTTATCCATACCACTAATAGAGAAAGCTTGTATCTGCAATTTACCAAACGCTAAAAATAGTGATCATTATGATAAACGTAAATGCCAAAACGCTGACAAAAAATCCATCAGACAAGAATAACAACTGATATTAATTGTCATAGCAGGCAAAATCTAAAATTGCTTGGAAATTATCGTAATATCAAATCCACCAAGCAAGACTTATTTCCCTTTACCTGATTTTTTTTCTATACTAGAAAAAAAATACAATTTGGATATTTTTGCTTGATAAAATACACTAACCTGCCAATCATGATGCAAACTCTGTACAAAAGGTGGATGCTCTTATACATTTACTGAGCTTATTTTATGACACAAACTCTGTACAAAATGCGATTGTCATCATGCTCTTACTAAGCTTAATTTTATGACAAAATTTTCTCACTTTCTTCAACTAGAAATTCAATACAGAATGACCACAAACAACTGCATAAATACTACAATGCATTTCCAATGTATGTGGTTTTAGTAGTTATTTTACATGGCTATCAAAATAATTTCACATTAAACATCAATATTATTTCTTTAAATTTTTAACCAGGGTTATTCATCTAGCAGATGTTTTTATATTTCTATAAATGTAATTTTACTGCATAAGGGCCATCTCATATTCCAAAAGGAAATATATTTAGGGATGTGATCAAGGAAAAAGATCCTAGAAGCAGTGAAAACTATCTCTTTCCTACATGGGGCCCTAAACTTTCAGGTGAAGGCAAAGTTCTTAGTCAGATTGAGTCAGGAATAAAACATTAACATAAAAAGTTCCAACTATTACTTTGAACAAAATATGTTTTTCATGTTATTAGCTTATTACATATCTCCTCTTAAAAAGAAAAGGATCCAACATTTAGATACTTTAATTCAAGAGATGTGAAAAAAAAAAACAACAAAAAAAAAAACAAACAAACAAACAAACAAACAAAAAGACATTGTCAGAATTGGCTACAAGCCCACAAATGGTTACCAGTCATTTCACTCTAGTCATATCCTCCTAGCTATGTCCATTTTGTCCCAAGACAAAGAAGCCAAATCGTTACAGGCCCAAAAGAGGAATAAATCACTGATGACACAAGTAACTATTAACATTAAATTTTACTAAAAGAGCCATACGTTGTTTGAACAATATAGATGCAAAAGCTCAGCTGCCTATTTTAAACAAAGCCATGGAAACAAGTTTAGCCACCATTTTATTAAACAAAAATGGCCGCTTGGCAATATGCATGCAAAGAATGTATCTTAACAATGGCGAATAAACATAGTTTGTCCTCTTCAAACAATCTTTTAAATGAAAGATTTTGTCATTATTTTATTATGAACTTGTATTTTGACTTTTTTTGCCAATTATTATTCTATGCAGAGTGTCATGATCGGGCCCGCGTTGACTTGACTTTTTGGTCTAGGGACAAAATGGTCTTTATAACTAGGATGAAACAGACATACCTGGGACCAGTTGACTTAGGCTGTGGGGCGATATGACTGGGGCAGAATGACCGGTCCCCCTTACAAACAGTAAGTTTCAAGCAGATATAAAGACGGATTAAAAAGCCTGTATATGTGATGTCTATTTCACATACCCAGTCCGCCAGCACACACCAAACGATCATGAAGAATTCCCACCGCAAAATCTGCTCGCTTGGTAGGCATTGATGCTCCTAGCTTCCATGTTCCTAATGCACAAAATTGTGAAGAAGACACAAATAGCTTATCAACAACCCCATACACTGTTCTGAAGAGTAAATATCTGTACATGTAGGCACATCTGTATGCTTGCATAAGTGAGAGAAAGTATACTCATAATGGTCAGCAGGAATACTATGGGATACACATGTACATCTGCAGACAAGTCTGTACATCATTCCATTGCAAATATAACATCATACAGATATAACCTCAAACATATCACACAGATATAACCTAACACATCTCACAAAGATATAATCTTATACACATATAAAAACATTTAAGATATATACTTGCACATTCTGTTTGCACAATATTTAAAACTACTTGACTGTGGCATGGCACTATTCCCTTCACACTTGCGTTCTCATGATGACTGCCCAGTAATGGCTGATAATTTAAACAGATGGTGTGGATGATTTAGTTTCTAAAAAAAAAAAAGAAACTCAGAATGCTACAACATGATGTTTTCTGTGGAGTATGTAACTAAGTAAAAATGGATAACTGACAAAATAATGTATTGGCATTATATTTTCAAAGATAAAGTTCAGCTCCTTAAAAAATGTGCCCTCTACTCATTAGATGCATAAATTTTGGTAAGTCTTGAAAAGTTGTAAAATAATCATTTTCTAATCACAACTTCCTAAAAGAAAAAGAAAACTTGCAATAAACATTTACCTTTATCTTAATTGTTAAAGTCACAAAAGTTAAAGGTAGTCCCTTGACTTTGGATTGTTGAGGATTAAAACCACTCTTTTCTCAGGGTTGGCTTTTTTTTTCTTTCTAGGACTGGTACCCATCTCTTTTCACTCACTGCCTTTATTCTAGCTGTGAATAATAATTTATAACAATATGTCTTGGTCCCAACATATCCTGGCCAGAAGCAAAACTATAGCAAAGAAAACTTATCTTCCATTGAGAATTAAACATCAAATGATGCTACTCAAATAAAAAAATACAGCCTCATGATTTTTCATCTCTAAGGCTTCTGCCATAATAAACAAAATGAAATGTAACAAAAATATGCTCATCTATAAAATACTAACAGCCAATTAAATGTCCATAGCTTTCTACACTATTTTCTACCAAAATAATAACAGGGTCCCTAAAACTTAATGCTCCCACCAAGAACCGACTTGATAAGACGAGCCTGAAATCTTCAAGTAGCGTTCTATGAAACAGCCTCCCTTCACCTCCAATGAACAGAATTCTGTCCATACCAGCTCAAAACAAGACTCCTACAATATCTGATGGTTTGCTAAGGCTTTTCACCTACCTGTTACAAACATGTATTACAGATTGACAAAATGACCATGTACCACATGTTATTATTCATTAATGAAAAAAAAATTTAATCCCTGTCAATTTAGACCTCAATCCTTATCATTGTACACATTCTAATTTTACCTCTATTATTTTAATGACTTTGATTTACAGTAATGAAGTGTTTCACTTTCTTTTACTTAGACTGAGAGCAAGATACAAAAAAAGCATAAATTTTACTTATTCTATAACCCTTATAAATAAAAATTTGTCATTTGTCGTTTCCCCAAGCTTTTTAAAAAAGACTTTCAAGAGCTAGAGGGAAATACTCTGCAGAACTGACTAGCATGCACCTCTGGCTTCAGACATGTGCAAAATGATTAGTAAAAAAAAGACAAGGGTTCTCTGTAATAATACATTACCTACAGGATAATTAGAAAACCAAAACTCTTCTGTTTGTTCTCACCTGCAGCTATGTCAAACACCTCACAGGCATCAGAGAAGCCTTCAGTGGCTGGCTGTCTTAGTCCGCCAACACTAAAGATATGTGTGTCACTGGCAGTGTACATAGCAAAGACTCGTTTGCTGGGAATGTCAGGTAACTTTGTCCATTTCTTCTCACTGAAGTCATAAACTTCAAAGGCTGCTGTAGGTAGTTTTCCTTGCCGGCCTCCTGAAATTTGTGTCAACTATGAATAAAGTACAACTTTTGTACCAAAACGAAAATGGTCAGAATGATTACTTTTTTAAAATATGCAATTTGCCAAATCTCACATTTCCGAGACAAGACTCATTTCATCATGGCAGGTCACAAATATAAATAGTGTTTTACACTGAAAATCAATTAACCAGAAACTTTGACCCACTGTGTTCAGTCAGATCACGAACTTATACCCCCTGGACAGCTGGCAGATGATTTTTTTCACTTAACTGCTAGAACGAGGCTCCATACCAGTAGGCTTCCGGTTTATTCACATTTCAGATTAACTTCTAAAACGAGGCATTAAACGACATAGCTTCCAGTTTATTCACATTCTTTGTTACGGCTCACCGAGACTAAGAGCGGATCACTTCGCAAGAGGCCAAGAGTGAGTCTCGGCGTACAGACATCAGTCCATAAATACACGTCCATGGTCAGATTGTAATGTTTTTGATTTTCTTTTCTATCATCTATCACGTTACTGATTTTAGCAAAGCATCTTTCATCCGTACCAAGAAACTATACAGGAAAAAATACTTCGGTATCTGAAAAAAAATCAAAAATCATGATGTTTTATCCTTTGTATTATTCTCTTTCTTAACTGCAGCAAAAACAGTGCAAGTGAAATATTTTTTTACCATCAACTGTTTTGGGGTAAAAATAGTTGTTATCTCACACTATTATCTATTATTTGGCTGTAGGAAGTCTAGTGATAAAAGTTGTGATCATACTGGCACCACCACACTTTCCTGCCTCACTGACATCATGGACCACAGGTTACTGTAATAATAGACATAGACCTTACCTATAACATACAGCTTGTTATTGATGATGAAGGTGAAAGCTGCATAACGTGCTGTTGGCATGCTTGGAAGTTTCTGCCACTTGTTGTCAGCCACATCAAATTCAACAAATGTATCCCTTGGGTTTGTGTCAAGACCCATGCCACCAACAACTAGAATTTTGTTATCTGAAAAAGCAAACATGACTTGTAGATCATATCATTTATCAAAGGAGGACATTTCCACCTCTGTCTATGGGTGTGCATACTATTTCCTGGTGTGTCAATTCCTGCTGATACAGAAAAAGATGACAGAAGTTTTATATGCCTAATCACAAAAACATTGAAACCAACCCTAATGTTCAGAATCAACAGCCAACAAATATACCTCATAACCATCCACTTCAACAGCAATAAATAACTAGCAGTCATCGAATTCATGTGTCAAAAGTATTTTTTCTTACATACATATGGGAAACTGTCACATAAATTATTGTACAAACATGAACATGGAAGTCTTCATATTGGTATTTGCTGTAGACGCTTATTATATTATACCTGAAAGAAATAGCACAAGTACTTTCAACAAACATATAGGGAAGTAGAATTATTATCCAGAAACTACAAGCAGTTTATTCCAAATGGTAAAAGTTATTAAATGCAAGTAAAAAGATACCAAAAAACATGACTTCTGAATGATGTCATTTCAAGGTACAGTAAAATCTCCTTATTAAGATTTTTGTATTGTGACCCCCATCTAGACCCAGAAATGTTTCAGATGTATTTCACTGTATAAACCTCATCTCTATGACTACCTCCCAAATGTGACGTATATGAATCACTCAAATCAACACACCATCACTATCATAGGCACAGATAAGACTACATCATCTCAATACTGAACATTTCAGTGTTGGAGTGATGTGGTCTTACATGGGACAATATAGTCATGGAAGGGTCGATTCCACTCAGGTGGGAGGTGAATGTGGCTGGGTCGATATCACTCTGGGTTGAAATGACCAGACCCATGTTCATTGTTCCCTTTCTTGACTAGAGATATTAGTTGAGTGTGCTTCATTAATGACCTTTTGCAGAAGTTATGTAATTATAAAACTAAGATTTTTGTGACTATGTTCTATTGCAACTTTTAGCAAAAATTATGTTTAAAGTAATATATATATAGTGTATTTTATGAGAACTTTTGAACTATAGCTTCTGTTGGGAGAGACCAACACTAGTGATCAGTGTGCTTCAGTGAAAGGAGGATTAGTTTGCTCCCAAAGAGGAATGTCCACAACTTCTGACATGGCCACTTAACAAAGAAAAGTGTATGTTAATATTTATGGTACATATATATGGGTGTGCTCTGGGGCACCCAATAGTGTAGTGGTTAAAACACTCGCTAGTCACCACTGCAGTGAGCGGCTCATGGTTCAGATTTCTAAATATAGATGACACCTGTTTGCAGGGCTTAGCGTCAGGGGTTTTCTCCAGTTACCCTGGTTTCCTCCCCTCCCTAACTCTCCGCCATAGTGCGAAATTGGTACAAGGTGGAAGCACTTTCCTATTAAATAAATCAACCATGTGGGTGTGTATGATGGTGTACTACACCAGATAAACAAATTTATTATAGGAAAATTGTATTGATAATATTACTATAGATTAGAATATGATTATATTATTATCATTTTCACTTAAGTAATCAAGTTGTGAAATATACACAGTCCATCAAGACATAACATGAGCACTGGGAAGTGAACTCCAGATACTCAAACCCATATTTATAAATCTTCATTACAATAATCATTTTCAAATTCACAAAATCTATCAAAAGATGAAGAATAAAGTTGTAATAAAAAACTGTCATTAATTTTCTTAGTGCATAATTATTTCAGCTCCCTCACCTCTGGTGACTGCAGAGATCCCTAGCAATGCTTCTCCGAGAGGTTCCACGACCGACCAGGTCCTGGCATTGGTATCAAAAATCTCTACAGCATCTAATGGTTCCTGGGACTCAGCTACACCAGCCATGGATATAATTTTGTCCTCCACAACCACAGCAGCAGTTCCAGCCCTTCGGGTTGGCATGGACATGAGCCGTTTCCACTTTTTATGGCCATCATACATCTCCATTGCGTCTAGTGGAACACCAGAGACATCACAGCCTCCAATTATGTACAAGAAGTTCTTATGCACTACAGATGTTGCAAAAACACGCTTAGTAGGCATGGGCGCTGTGGACTGCCACTGAAGCAAGCTACCTGCAGTTGCCATGACGACTAGTGAGGTGTTGAAATCTGGGAAATGTAAGACGGAGATATGATTAATATGCTTAAACACATACTGTGAATAAATTATTTACAACACTGAGTAATCTCAAACTTTGCCTAAACTTTTTGTTCATCATATATTAATTTCCTGGGAATAAGGGCATTTGTACCAGCCTGCTTTCACCAGTGTGTCTGCACTATTTACCGCATTACAAGTTGAGCTCAGTGTGGTGGGAAGGGGGGAGAGATTAAAAAAAAAAATCAAATGAAACTGAGTTGCAAATAGGGCATGCGGGGATAAGGGGCACATCTTGTATCTTGTCTAGCTTTTGTTAACTACCCCTACTCCACTAACTTGTGGACCTTGAAAATAACTATGTCTTTATTCAGCAGGCTTGTGCCCATTACTAATGTTGGGGAAGTGAGTGGGTGAAAATCAAATAAAGTACAAAATACATAAATACAGTGCCCTTACTTCATTAAAAGTACAACATACATTAATTTTCTATTAACAATATCAGTAATTTGCAAGTTATTTGTCCTCCCTAATCTGTAGAGATTTATAAAGAAAGTAGGCAACATTTTGGATTAATTTTAGACAGTTACTTGCAAATAAAATGGATAAATGAAACTGAGAAGGATGTTTATAGAATTTTTCATAAATGTACAGCTGTCGAAGATCTTTGTATTTTGGGCACACAAAAACAAAATGTAACAGTCTCTTCACAATTGCAGTGGGGGCATTTCAACGAGAACAAATTGCTGTATTGCTGCTTATGGCAGTTTGTAACTCCTAGCCTAAGCCTTATTAGTGAATTTCTAATAGCAATATGCTTAATGTCAATTAAGTACTCAGCAATAAAAAAGACTTAAATGAATCAAAAATCAATCACTACTAGATATTTTGCTACGCCAGTTTTGCTCAAAACAGTCCATAAGTCTCTGTTTAAATTCTCTTAAGAACTGCTTAACATTGCCCACCCTCCTGACATTCCCAAACAAATCCAACCCCATACTGATAAAGTGCTAACATTAAGTTGTTAACCCAAGTGACCTTGTTTTTACTGTGCATAGTTAGTAACATATTTAACACTTTTTCGGGAAATCTAATGGGGCACAAATTTACAGTTTTCAGCCAGTATGCACTACCTCTCACATACGCATTTATAAAAGATGGGTATTTACCACATTCACCATAAATCATTCCATTTGTGGTTCTTGCTGTCACATTCAAGAAACATTTCATTGCAAATAAATGGATTCTCTCAATAATATTGTTGTTGTCTGCATTTCTCGTGCTAAAGTAGCAGTTTTTCATAACCACAAGAAATGAAGATTTTCAGCGTCTGAATAATCTGAACTGTCACTCATTCTCTCTCTGTGTTTGGTGTTGACTGCTGGCAATTTTGTGAATGGTGCAGTAGAATGATGTAGTACACTGTTAGCAGAGCTCACTGATTGCAGGTGCGAATCATACTGGATAATTAATTAACAGATGGGTTTTGGAAGCTGAAATTTACAGGTTAGGCTTATATTACCTATATCTCCCAATATTTACAAAAAAGCGCAAACCATTCAGGCTGGTCTTTAATGGTAAACCTTCTATGCTCTCACTTTTTAAAATGCAGCAATCACTTGCATTTATTTCTTTGTTGTAAATAATTCATTCTATCTTCATTTAGGAGGGTTATATTGAATTTTTTTTTTAAGTTGTCTAAGTGCCTTCCTACTTTGTTTGCATCCACAGTGAAACCACTTATTTCTCTTTTTTCATACCCACATGTACAGTGCTCTATATACTGCCCAGCTAATCTTAATCCATTAAATTTATCTAATGCAGTGTTAACATCCACATTAATAAGAGACATAGCAGCATCAAAGCACTTATTGACCTCTATTGACTCCACATTATTATTAAAAATGCAGAGTTTTTCAGCACTCCAGCTAAATTTTTCAAAAGTAAAACCATTGGATTCTACTGATAGAGGTTTATCAAGGGAAAGAACTAACTGCAGCGGCATGTGTTTGAAATCAATCATAGGTCTAACTTGAAGCTCTCTACATTTGCTTAAAAGGGATTTGGAAAGTACAAAATAATTACACTACAAGCATAATTTGATACATATGTAAAGTTTCTAGAGGCGTTAGAGCATAATAGACCATTTACAAAGCAGAATTCAAATTTATTGCAGACTTCAAGTAGAAAAGAATCAAATGCATTTACTGTTAAATCAACAGACCTTCGATTGCATTCATTAGCTAAGTTCTTATCTCTACTGTCATTGGAGTGGCACAACTCATCAATTTCTTCATCTTTGCTCAGATTTTCATTGCCTGTTCTTGCATTAATGTCTTCAAATACAATAAAAGGAAGATAACTTCAGATCATAATGTCTAAAATGCAATCTTCAGGCATAGAAATGCCATTATAAATTTCACTATCTTGTAGCGTGGAGAATCAACAGATGAAATATAAACACCTAGGAAGATTATGTCTGTATCAGTTTGTAATAACCCTTGGGACACCTGCAAAGCAATCATGCTATCATATTCAATGCAAACCTCTTTTTATATACTTTGCCAAGTTGTTCTTCACTAACGAAACTACATCTCCTGAAAGGCATCCTTCTCTAGACAGCTTCAAAGCAGGTGCCACACACATTTTATGGTTAGGAAATACTGTTGACAACACTGAACTTTGGAATGTTTCAACCAGCAAAGCAAAATGAAACTTATCTACATTGTTTAAGCTATCAGAGTTAAACATTTGAAAGGCCTTCAATATTATACATAAGAAATCTCAAATGACCGCCAAACAATACTGCCACCACACTCGCATCACTTTCACTAATATCTGGATTTTTAGGGAAATGTTCATTTACATCAGTCATATTTGTTTTGTTACTATCATTGTGTGGGTTATAAACAGAGAGGGTCACCTATTACAATCACGTATACTGTCTGAAACAAATTATGGGACAAGCCTGTATGTCACTTCTTTGATTTCTTACCAGACTGTGAGGTTACCAGAGTAAATTGTCCATTCTTCTGGCCAGAAACATTATCACACTTTCCTGACTTGCTTGTGGACTTTTTTGAAACAGCATTATTAGTATCTGTAGAGGAAGTAACACACCAGTCATTAGGCAGAGGGGACTATCCCCGCGTGTTCGTACACCATTACTCGCTGCTGCCATGCTGCGTGCAGTCACCCGGCTGGTGACCGTGTGCTATTTGCACGGGCAGTGCGGTCCCTGAAGACTGCTCACCTGGAGAAACTCTCAAGCTTGTCTAGTCTGGCTTCAAAGGTGTTCACGTGCGCTAATTTGTCCTCAATACAACACATCTGGTCTTCCAATCCATTCTATGAGATTTCCGTACAAACTACCTCCAGGGATTTTTTGATGGAGCAGACTCTTCTTTCACAATGCTTTTGGTGTTCTTTTCTTGCTTGTCCAGCATTTGTTGTAGATTCTTGTCACCTGGTCGCCGCTTCTGTCATGGCGAAGCGGTGTTCCGATCAAAAATGAAAATGGACCAGTGCAGTTTCCAAGGGAAGTATTAAATACAATAATTATATTACCGTGAGCAGCAAAACGTCTGACAACACATTTTGAGGGTAACACCGAATTTTCCAGTTATTTCCGTAAAACAAGATGCCGATCCAACAGCTGGTAGAAAACCGGTCGGCATGGACCTTGAGGGACACAGCACACTGACAGCTTACACAACACTTAGTCTTACCTGCAAGACGTAACAGTAGAACTAAAGGTAGAGAGAAGAAAGTGTTTGTAGTGTCAGTGAAGCTGGCAACACCACAGCCTCGCCTTGCAAGGGACATAACTCCACCTGGCAGCAGACAAATCGACCCAGACGTTTCGACCTCAACACAAAGAAAACTCGACCCTTTCCAATACCAGATCGACCTGTGCCAAAACACCGATCACCATAATGACAAAAGGCTACAGATTTACTTTCGTTTAGCGGTCGACGGCCATTACAACAAATGGTGTACCGGTAGACGGTGTCATGCGTACACTCCGTATTTATCGCCTCGTCCTCCCCGCTCCCCGCCCACCATCATCACCATTCAGTAAACAAAGAACACGGTGCACAAATGCACAAATCTTATCGCCGCCCCCAACCCCATCCATGAGCGTCGACGCATACTTATATCTGATGAACTCTAATAATACAAGCCAGCATAAAAGAAACATTTCTAAAAGTTTGAACATACTAATAAATGTGAAAGTAAATTAATGGCTGGAGTATGTTAGAACAGAAAAAGATGATTTATTTATATTAATGACTACTGGTCTATGGCAGCGACTTCTTGTCTACTGCAGTACCTCTAGTAGTCCCCACAACCAGGTTTGATGCCATTAGTATTCATAAAAAAACCCACATTATGCACACATGATTTCAGAAAAATGGTGGTAAATCTCTATCTGCTATCACTTCATCCCAAAGGACCATGAGCATTAAAACACCAGCATATATGGCGGCATAAGCGTTATTCCTCAACAGGCTTTTGCATGTGGTGACACTTCAGCTGTGTATGTGGTGGCATTTCCATTGTGCAAATATATCATGATGTTCAAAACTTTAGAAGTAGTCCAGATCAATAACAACATCAAGGACAGCCTTTGGGATTCCATATGTTCCTTTAATGTGTGTCACCCTGCATAGAAGTGGCAGGGGGCCTAAAGGTAGCTATGAAAAAAGGAAATCAAAGGAGGGGGCCTAAAGGTAGCTATGAGAGAGAGTAGGTCAGGGGGTGAAAATTCAGGTCAACACCAACCACCAATTAAGTCCCTCTTATTTCCCATCCTGCTATGTGGATGTAAGATGTGGACATTTGCTTGCTGATACAGTAAAAAAAAAATTCAGGAGTTCAAAACTTTGATGAAATTGTTCTGCACTTCCTACATGAGGTAAAACCAATGAACAGAGGGCTATCAAGAACTTTTTTTGGCAGCAGTTGAGCAGCACAAGCTTGTTGGGTTCGGCTGTGAGATTTGGCATAACACAGTGCAAGACCATCCCTTTGGTAACTGAAAGGTGGTCAACACTAAGGCAGACAGAAAAAAAAATTGACTAGTGAACATAAAAGAGAGGACTGGCATTATGTTTACTACAGCTCAAGGAAGGCTAAAGTGGTGAAATTTGTCACCTGCTTTGCCTATACAGTGCCCCTGATGATCAGAACAGGGGATCCAGCATAGTTTGTCATCAGCATGACCAGATGTTTCAGGAGCAAAAGCCAGATACCTGCCGATCATGGTGTCATCACTGAAAAAGAGCAATGAAATAAGGAAACTGACAAGGAAACAACGAAAGGCAATAAAATAGCAGATGAATTTAAAATTATTAATCAAGCATGGGTCCTAAATTTTGACATCTGGTCACCTTACTAATACATGTCAAGGGATACATAAAAGAAAAAATTACTACTGGTTGATGCAGACTTTAAGATGACTGTTTGCACCCAATTCCACTCAAGAGATTGCATCATTTGCTGTACCTGTTGATGACCATCTAATCTTTATGTTGATGTAGTGGACTGTACCCATTGTTGTTGATGTAGTGGACTGTACTTGTTGTTAATACAGTGGACTGTACCTGTTGTTGATGTAGGGGGCTGTGTCTGCTGTTGATGTAGTGAACTGTATCTGTTGTTGATGTAGGGGGCTGAACCTGCAGTTTCCAGTCTTCTTGTGTACATCAATGTGCTTTTGGGTTTGTCTTGCACTACTTCACCAGAAAATGTAAAAGTGATGGAAGGAGATACACAGATATGAGGCTGCTGAAATAGCTCTGTCTTGGGTTAATTTGTTAGTTCATTCCTTGTTGCTCCTTTGAGGAGCATAGGGCCACAATAACACCTCGTCAGCGGACCCCCTTCAGTTGGACCCATGTGGTTCTGATGTCTTTTGCCTCTCTCTCTACTGTTCTTGGGTTAATTTGTAAACAACCATATTGTTGCTGCATCAGTTGTTTGCTCTGTGGTGGCAAAATCAGACATTAGCTAGTTGAGAACGTTGGGCCCAATGCTGCAGGTTGTCTAAAAACACCTAGTGCTGAGTGAGCCAGTGCTTCATGACAGGACCAGTTTGATGAAGTGAATATCCTGTGCACACACACACATACACAATGGAAGCAAGCAATATTTATGACCTACATAAATGTATCCATTGAAACATAAGTCAAGAAGAGTCTAATGTTGGCGATTTTTTACTTTGCTCCTTCCATAACCTCAAAGGCAACCAATTTTCAAGTTCAGATCTGAATATCATTTTCCCAGATAAGGATAGCAAGAAATTAAGACACATTTCACCGCATCTGTAAACATGAAAACATGAAGAGCCTGGTAAAGCTCCAAATCAATGAGAGATCTTTTGCAGTTTAAAAAAACAAACTGGACAAAGTTGATGTGTGAAGAATGTTAAGTGTACAGTAGCCAGTATGCTACATCCATATACCCCAACACAGCTTTATTTATTCTTTTATAGAGTGAAGAAAGGTTTGCAAAAATGTTTGTCATACAATCATAGAGCTCCATGTTTCTAAGGGTGGCAGGTATGGACTCCATGATATACACCTTATGAAATCTGTTGCATTTTGAAAACAAAGCTTAAATCAATGTAAGAATGGCTCAGCTTCAGACTAATGTTTAGTCCTGAGTGTAGTGTAATTCAAACCAGACATACAACAAGGGACTGAATGATTAGACTTATTGATAAAGTTGGGGGCTACTGAATATTTTATTTGCAAATAACTCTTTTTTTCAACAGGATAAATATTCTCATAATGAATGAACAAAAAAAGATTCTAATTACAATTTAGTCTAAAACTTTTAGATTATTTATCTACTCACCTGGCACATAAAAAAACTGATTCAAAGCTGACTAGAATGATTAGGGACAGTATTGTTGCCACAATGGTCTACAACCGATGTACAACTACAACTTGCATCTACATGTAAAGCAAAGATCTATCTTTGGTTGTTTTTTTTTTGACTGTGTACAAAAGTTTCTAGACAAAAAAAAGACACTGAAGATTACAATGTGTCCACAATATCTTTAGCAGTTCCCAGCTTTTCTTAAAACCCCCTTTTCATTATTTCTCTCAACAACTTCAGCAAAAACAAGTCCAACCCTTATCACCAGTGTCCCTAGTCACACTCTTTCACATAGCCATTATTATGTTAAAGTAGCTTTCATTGTGTTGTTATCTGTAGGGAGTTGGATATCTTTGCCACACAGAAAAGAAAGCTAAAATAAATCTATCTGAAATTAAATAGCCAGGGTTAATTGTCTGAGAGAAAATTGTTTGCAATCTAGCCCCTGTCCTTTCAAATTTATACATTGCCACTCAACCTAACTCATCTGCCTATAATCCTTGGATGCTTACACTGAGCTCTGTAGAGGTCAAGACTGGTGACAAGATATTTGGCATTCATGATGCTGCCAGCCAGTCTTGTGAATGATAATGGCATATTTAAATGCTGGAAGGTCAAAGCAAGTAAATTATGTATGCCTGCATTGAATATTAAACCTTTTTATGAACTGCCACATGAACAATTACAGCCAAATGATCTGAATGTAAACAGTCAGTAAACAATAAACATGAAGCATTTTAATGAACTCTCATCTGAACATTTTTCAGAAATTATCTTAGTTATAAACCCCAGTAAAACTAAACACTGTATACATGTTGAATAATATGTGGTCACCAATTTACACACTTAACCAACAACAGCGGTCCAGCACGATCCCTTTATAGCAGACAAAAGCTTTTTTTTTTTTTTTTTTTTTTTTAAATTCCACCTTTAACTTTCCTGCAAAACAGAATTATTTTATCTTGTCCTTTCCATATTTTCCTTATGTACTTTAGCAAGAAGGACTGCAACTTTTACCAATCAGTGTTGGGTGCTATTTGGTACTGCTTTAAAGCCCCCAGACTCATGTCATAAAGAACACTTTTATTTTTAGCATTTTGGAAGATATATAACATGACTTGAACATTATATTTCAGGAGCACAAGTAATCACACAAACAGTATGGTGTTTTTGCCATCATAAGCAACATATATGTGGTTAAACAACAAAATGTAAATTATACATTATTTAAAGTGCCACACACATACCATTCAAATCAGATATGGAAACGAAGGCGAGGCACCAAAGTGTACCTCTGTGCAAGCAGATACATATGCACACATAGCTTGCCTGCATGGATTTTCAGCCATTACCTCACAGCCATGACATATGGCACAAGATACATGTCTTATTAATTTGTCAACACTCTCAACTCCTACTGTCAACATTACGATTTATGCTCCAACTCAAAGGAAGCCACCTAGTGATTAGAAACTGTTGTTAAGTCTCAAACTAATACATCAGTATCCTTCACAGTAATACCAACTGGTGGCAAGAGGCTGCACTTGTATTCAATTCCATCAACAACTGTAATAGGCAGCCTTTCAGTGTCTACATATATTAAACACCACAAAGCTACAGCATAAACAAGACATAGGGAATATATTAATTTATCTGATAACAAATGCACAGTTTAACGGTATCAAGTTAGGCAACATGAAGTTTGCTTCCACCAACACCAACAGAGCCAAGACACTAAAACATTCAACATGGTATTCACAGACTGAGACATCTTAATAAATGCCACTAAACACATTTTCAACTATGCTGTAGCCACTAATGAAAAACCTTGCAGAGGAATGGAAAATCTGACCATGTCACAAGTATACAACAGTTTGACATCTCTGATGCACACAACGCCCCTATTAGCAAAAAAAAAAAAAGATAATAAAAAGACCAATCCACTTGTTCTGTGAAACTGAATAGTCCATTTTCACATAACAACTATCAATTATGTATTGATGGTCTCCTTGTGTTCCAATCTGACATATCACTAAAAATCACAAAATAATAAACGTTCAGAAGCCTGCACCAGTGTCAGAAAGAGATATGGCAATATGTTACATATCCGGTTGGATGCATGGCACACTTTAATGAAATAAGACATGGTAAAACATCACTTAAGACAACATACCAGGTAAAACATTCAATAATTAGTTTAGAAACCTGACTTTATTCATAATGTACGTCACACCAAGACAATTTGTCAACAATACTCATACCCCTATACATCCACCTGATGAGATAATGATGACAGTATCTATAGCATGGCATGAAACAACAGCATATGACATTACACAATGTATGTAATATGAAGCAAACAGTATTACAAACAGCATGATACAATAAATTAAGACGTGATAGACTTCTGCTGCTGAAAAAATTTATTTGAAGGGTACTTTAAATCACTAATTTCAAAAGACGTTTTCTAGCGACAGATTCATTTTTCAAAACACTATTTTTCTTTTTGAACCAGAAGTCTTTTTTTTAATCATTGCAAGTTTTTCCATGTTAAGGCATCTTAATGTTTAAGAAGCCCAAGATCTTGAAGTGCTAGCTTAAGAAACATAGGGTCAGCTCCACCAGGGTGATGCTGTGAGTGCTGAAATAAAGAGAGTTCTGTGTATCCTCTTTTAAGAACATCATGATATCCAGCATATTATTTCCATCAAATCCTTTGTTGACTATTGCTGTATCCAGCATGCTATCGCTGTCAAATCTTTTGTTGTTTATCCCCATTTTTCATGAACTTAAAACACTCAGGCAGTTAAAGTAAATGGTCAATTTCAAAGAAAGAAACTAAGAATATTCATACACTTCAAGGTCTTACCAGTCTGTGCAGTACCTGCAAAATTTAAAAAAATCTTTATTTTATAGTTTATAAAAAATCTTTTATGAGTTTTCTCCATGACCTATGAATTTTCACATTCAGGATTTTTTAGTTTGTATGGTCACTAAACAGATTAATTTCAATTCATATTATCCAAGCTGATGTACTATCAGGTTTTGACTTGTATATGTCATAAAGGCAATGTTATAAAAAGCACATTACCGCCCAGAAAAGGGATCAAAAGTAAAAAAGTGTTTTCACCATGATGGCTATGGAATGAGAGCATGACAAGGAAATTGAGGATTTTTACAGACCTCATCCGATGGCAAAGATTCATCTCTTGCAAACATGCCAATGTCCCCTCCCTCTTCCAAAAAAAAAAAAAAGTACCAATGAGACTGAAAGTCTACAGCCACTTTGACATTTTTAAAGTAAAATCCATGAGATTCTGGCAAAACAAGGTGATCAAGAGCAGTTTCTTTGACAGAAGTTTTTTAGAAGATGGAAAACGCTAATAAAGTAAAAGTTATATTCTGCAGCTTGACAACCACTTTGCAGCACACATTTTCATATTGAAGTGCTGCAGCAGAAATTACTAGCAGAAGGACAAACTATGCCCCAATAGTGAAGTGTCTTGCTGTTGAAATGAGGGGTAGTTGTGGATGGCATGTAATGCACAATATTTTCATTTGCTTTTTTCATTCATTCGTTTGTCCCTTGGCTGGTACCAGTCACTGAGGGTAGCAGATTGACAAACATGGCAGCTGACAACCTCCAACACTCATGGCTGTTTTGGGTAATGGTGAGCAGGTCTTGCAGAGGATGACCAGTTCACTCCTTTCTAAGCCAGTTCTTTCTCTGACTACTGCAGCTTTGACCACCCTTTAAGGTCTCTTGAATGACAATCTTCAACAAGGTGTTGTAGTGGACCATATGGCCAAACCACACCAGCTTATAATGCTTGATTGTTGTAAGCAGCGGCTCATGTTGTCCTACAAATGTGGCAACTGTGCTTCATACTTATGTCATTGGTCCTATGTTCTCTGTACAAGATATGGAGCAGCCTCCTCAGGCATTTGTTTTCAACTGCCTGGATTCTCCTTTGGTAATGTTTTTTTTACGCAAACAAAAGCAATTACAGAAACACTGAAAAGAGTGTTGCTATTTTTATCTCCTCATAACCACCACACCTCCATTTCCATCAGTGGGTTGCCCTTTGCTTCGCAGATGATACTGACCTGTCAGCAGGCAACAATTGTGAGCTTCAGCACCTCCCAAACAAGGTGTCCTGCAGAGCCAGCGCATACAGGATGGAGATTAGCACCAGGATGGAGATTAGCACCGACAGAAGCAAAGTCCTGGTCAAAGCTTCAAGTACCTGGGTGCTTCACTGTCCACAGATAGAAGCTGTACAGCAGCCATTTGTATCAGAATCGCAGCAGTGAGAGCAGCAATGGCCAAGCTGAATAGGATCTGGCAAAGCAATAGCATAAGGTTCACTACTAAGTACAATCTAAACAAGTCTCTCACAGTTAACACTAGCTATCAAATACAGGCTAAACAAGTCTCTCATAGTTAACACCAGCTACCAAGACTGTATATTGCATACAAGTCTCTCATAACCCATACCCTGCTCTACGACTATGAGACATGGGAACTGCTTGCTGATACTGACAAAGTCAAGCATTCAAGTGCTTGAAAACTCTGCTCCCACTCTCTTACAAGGAACACAAGACCAACAGTTCTGTATGAAGCATGGTTGCTACCCTCATGGAATGTCAGAAAATCCTTCCCACAACAGTGAAATGGTGCAAACTAGTCTGGTTCAGCCATGTCATCCAGCACAGCACTATCTAAAACCTGTCCTCCAGGGTTCCATGGAGGTAGCAGCCAAATACAGACAAAAGATGAACTGGATGACAAACATGATGAAGTGGCCTGGTCCCTCCATGCAGGACCTGCTGAACACCACCCTCAACACCATTCAGAGTGGTGTGCCTTTGCAGCTGCTGCATCTAGTAAGGCTCCTCCTGGCATCATCAGGTTAGCTTATCCGGTGATAAACTAGCACAAATGAAGGTATGGATGATGATGAGTGATGACAATTTCTTGTTTCCTTCACCAGAAAAGAAAGAATACAGACATCACTATCATGTTTTTACAACAAAGCAATAACTATTTGTTTGGCTGCTGTTTTCTAATGTGTTTTGTGCGAATTATCAAACCTTAAGATTTCTCACATTTCTGTTAAGGAAAACTGTTAAGCCTAGAGCACCTGATTTCTAACATAAAAACTGGTACAAAACTTCCACTTCAATGTCCTTCAAATGGTGAGCAAAATGGCTTTCAAGGTAACTATCAGAAACACTGATGTCAGAGAAGTTACAAATCTGTCAAGGAGGACCTGTTTAGCTATATCAAAAGCACTAAACCCAGAGAAAGTAAATATGTAGAAATAAGGACCTAATCAACAGGTCAGACACATTGGGTTGGTGACAGAAAGAACATTCATGGTGAAAAACACTGATTTCACAGTAATATTCCTGCACAGTAGCATTCTTCAATCATATTTATTGGTGCAATCACAAACAAAAAGTAAAGATCTGTTTTAGAGAATGGGATGGAAACATCAGGTCCAGCAGGCTGACTGAATCAGGCAAAGGCTTTCCATAAGCATGGCAATGCATCTGCCACAAAAAATACAAGATGAATATACATTTTGAAAAATACAAGATGGATATACATTCTGACAAATGCAAGTAAAAGGATCTCAAGGGGTGCATTAATGAAATGTGCTGGCCTGTAAATTGTTATATTTGTCACACTGGTATCATGGCATGGTGTCAGTTTTACTGCTTTAAATAATGCAGGACTTTCATAACAGGGTCATGAGTCAGTATCATGATTGACCGATAAGAACCTTGGCAAGCCTCCCAGGCTGGTGCTGTATCTTGTGTCAAGACTGCCACAGTAATAAGACATTACAACTTTGCCACACCAATGTCATGACATGACATTGTTGTCCTAACTTTACCACAAGCATCATGATACCACCATTAGCATACTGGACAGTGAAATTGTAATACTTAAAATAATCAAGCTCAGTATACAGCTGTGACATAGCTAGGACTGGTGGCTATGGCAGAGCTAAACACAGCATAATGTTATTTGTCTGTGGTGAGTCTAGTAGTATTGATACTCAAATCAACATACTCCACATCCTGTCTTTTGGTGTCCCTAGGCAGCCAAATATGATTCTACTTTTACTACTGTTAATGTCCTAAGACCTAGCATATAAAGTATGTAAATCAAGTAGTTGCCACAATTCACAAATCTAAATTTATTTCTTTTATTTAGTTTTTCTCTAAAATGATTACTTGTCTAGTCTTCAGCTTTCCTCACAATGCAGTGCTAGTAAATCTCAAAGTCGTTACATCCACCAGATATTAACAGATGAAGGCCAGATTTTTTTACCATGACACATGCATTGCAAAATCTATGTACTAGTGGTATCTCAATACCCCATGCTATTAATATATGTAAGTGGCATCTCAAGATGTTATTTACACAGCAAACCATTTATGTACAAGGGATGCCTTGAGTAATCACTCATACTTGATGCTATTTTTATATTAGCAATGCCTCAAGTAATCACTTACACAGCACACTATTTATGAACTAGTGGCATCTCAAGATGTCATATAAAAATCATGCTATTTATATATGTGGCACTTCAAGTCATCACTAATGCATCATTTTGTTGATGCACTAGTGGCAAACAGAAGTTTCACTTCTACATCATGATATTATGTACGAGTAACACTTCAAGTAACCACTAATACATAAGTTATACTACATAGACCACTTTTTAACATGAATTTTTATGACAAAATGATCAAAGATGATTTTTTTTAACAACATTGTTGATATATTCATTCATAAGGCACATTTGCTAAGCTGATTCATACATATGTTTGAAACCTGAGACTTGCACACCTACATTATAAACACACATATTCTGACAGTTTGGATGCAAGCCATGTATATGCCTGATACTTCTACACCTACATTATAAACACACACAGTCTGACAGCTTGGACACAAGCCAAATATACACCTGATACTTGTACACCTATATATATCTTAAAAACACAGTCTTTCTCTTTCATGCAAATGTGTTGTAACTTGCATGTGTGCACATTTTCATGCATATGCATGAACATAGATTTTCAGCATATGCATTTGTTAATACCTATTGACACTTTTTTTTTCAGGCTATCACTCACCTTCATCCAGATAAAAACACAAATGATTTTTCTAGCCCTGATAAACCAGCTCCTTTTAACTTACTTTTTCAGATGCAACTTTCTTACATCTTCAAACACATCATTCGCTAGTAATTAGCTGACACATCAGCACACAACATGATGACAAGCGAGTATCTTAACCATTACACTAGTGGACACCCCTGACATCATTACTGCACATACCACATACACTCCTAAGGCAAGCAGCTCACACACTTGTTACTCTGACATGTCATGTAGATACAGCAGTTAATTAGCAGAGAAAAACACTAACAATGCCTGACATTCCATAATAATTCATGACATACTGAATCTACAAAAGAGTGTGTGACAGAACACATTTATATTTCATGGGCCAATATGCTATATGAAAAGCAATCTATCAAATCATAATTAAACAGAAGGGATCTAAACACAATGACTTTTTAAAAAGAGAACTCCATACCATACCTGCTCTAAGTTTATTCTGCCCACTATTACAAGCAGAATATCAAAGTCCTCTGGTGTCAAAGCACACTCCGTAAGTCATGGCTTTCTCATTGAGCTAGGTGTAAGAATAAGTTGCTCTTCACCATACTATTCCCTCAAGTAAATTTCAAAGGAATGGGGTGGAGTGGAGTAAAATCTTTAGACTGTCTTAATATCTCAACAGTAGATTTGTGTCAATTAGGCCATTGGCATTATAAGCCTTGACCGAACACTTGTCATGGATTTACGACAGCATTGTACAAGAGATGTGCATTATGTGTGCATGTGCAAGAGAGAAATGAAAAAGTTTTCAACAACTCGGTGAAGCATTAGTACCTGAAAGTTTCTAAATTTGTTATATACAGTCTAAGACTCATCACCAGCCTCAGCATTAAAGAGAACTTTGCTCTGGTAACCTTTTCACAGACATTACTAAATCCTTCACATTTGGTGCCGGTCCTAACCATTTATAATTACTGTGAAGTACTTGCACCTGCACAGTGTCAACAACATGGTGGTTTTACTATGTACAAAGCCATCACATCCAGCCAGGAAACTGCAGTATAGTTGTCAAGCCTGTCTCATGTTACAGCAACAAAATGATCAAAAAGAAAAAGAGAAAACAAACACAAAGTCATGAAACATGACATCCCTTCCTAAATCTCAATATGTCCAATGACACTTAACAATGAGAGAAGGATCTTGTATTCATTATCACATGTGTTGTTCATTTTAAGTCAAACAAAATGATCCTGGATGTTTCCTGCACAAACACCAAACAGTTCCATCCCAGTGAAGTATCAATAGACTTGCTTATTAGGAGTATCCTGCAGGTATCCTATAACACACCTATGTAAGCAGCCCTGGGAAACATGCTCTTTGATTATGAACATTGATAAGCTTGTCTTGCGCAGTGCCTTGTGACACAGCACTAAACAAGTCATTTCTCAAAGTATCATCAATACATCTGAGTGAACAAGTGGATATGGGAGGCATTTCTTTGAGACTTGAAAGTGAACATAAATGAAACTAACAAGCTGTGATAGTAGATGCTCAACAAGTGGTTTTCAGTCTGAGGCTGGACTGTAACTCTGTTAAATGTGAAGGAACAATTTAATGTTGTGTGGCACCTCCGTTGAGATTGGATGAAGTCAGGTGAGCCAGCATATGCCCTGGGTCTTGCTGAGTCCCCGTGGCATGGCCCGAGAGAGATGTGACAGCTGATGGTGCCATCTGGCCAGACATGTGTTGATTGTATTCTGCTGTCTCCATGCGTAAAATGTAGGGGATGATGTTGTCGATCTGAACATTACCAATCAGTCCTGCGAAAAACAACTCCTCCATTGTGGTGGCAACAAACGTCTTTAAGGGCAGCAGGCGCAGCAAGAGACCAGCTACACGATTGGCAGCAGCATGAGTTGAAGTGGTACTTGCATCAGCATGATTAACCATCAACATCCTCACAAACTCCTTCTGCACCCGATCTTGAAGCACCTCCACCTGGCGACGGTGACCCAGATTTGGGTTGTCTGTTACACATACAGAAATGCTAGATGAGCAGCTACAACAAATGGAAGTGCAGTTTATCATATAACAGAATATTATTATTCAATCAATAATGTTTTTATCTCTGGGGCAGGTGATTTATTATTTTTCTGTCTCTGTTATCATCACATTAACTTATGTCCACATTTTTACATGAAATTCCTATGGTGTCCTCTCAAGATGCAGTTTCTCCTATTATTCTTTTTAAGGGTCAATAGTTACTGAGGCTTCACACATTGGTTGGTGGCCTAATTTTTCTTGAAACTTCAAACCCAGGCAAGATTAATTAGAATTTATCTCCTAGCTGAAATAATAATAGATTTGTGTAGTGTCGGTTTATGCTCGTGCTTGAAATAATAATGGACATGGACAGTATACAGTCAAATCTCTCTACTATGCCACCCCATTACTATGCCACTCTCGGTATTATGCCACTTTTGCTCGGTCCCGACTATAAATTCAATGTAAAAAAAAATTTACTATGCCACCCCTACTCTCGCTACTATGCCACTTTTGTGTGATTGTTAAAAGGCACAAGTTGTGAAATTCCGCGCAGTGCTCGATTATTATACTCTATGGTAGTGTGGGACATTGCAGTTAGGTGGATGGAACATAGCACGCACACAGGGAGGGTGGAGGGTGGCGATGGGGGTAGGTCGCTGGCCGGGTGACAGTCACGTGACAGAGGGAGAGCAGGAGGGGGTCGACTAGCGACAGGATGCAGGTGTGCGGATGTGGTTGGGAGGGGTGGAGGATGAAGAGGTGAGGGGGAGAATGAGAGGAGACAGCTAGCGCCAGCCGACTATTCCTGAGAGCTTTGGACTGACGGGTAACTTGAGCAAATAAAGCCGTTTTTACGAACCCTCCGTATTATGCCACTCTCGCTACTATGCCACTTTTGCTCGGTCCCGGTAGGTGGCATAGTAAGGAGATTTGACTGTACATGAAAACAAACAAAAACAAAACAATTGGACGAACAGCAATACAAAGTATTAAAAGAACAAATGCAGATTACAATGGTATGAAACATGGCAGGCTTCGCATGATCGAAATGCGCATAATCAAGGTTGAAAAACTGCTATTTTTCTGTATCAATGACAATGACAATGATCAACTTTATTTGTCCCAGTGGTCAATTTAAACATGGGAAGGTTCTCTAGTTATAGTAAAGTTAAAAATAATAAAAATCAAAACTATTTTCCCCAACGACTCCTCACCATAAACATGGGAAAGGTGCTCCGTTACTATATATGAAGTTCTAGTTACAAAATAAGTTCTGAGGTGAAAAATATAAACAAGTGAGAGAAAACAAAAGAGCAAGTGTGAAAAATATGAGCGAGTGGGAACATAAGTAGGAACTGGTAGGTACTTCCATTTTTATATGTACATGTGATATATGTATAAGTGATATCACAAACAAGAGAGATCCAAGAAAATTGTAACAGACCTATGAAGACTTCAGTGCATTAAAAATTACTGAAAAGACATAGCTCTAGGAAGCAAATAAAATACAAATATAGATGATAACTGTTGGAAAAAGCAAGCGACCAACCTGGTGAGAAAAGAACAAGGGCCTTGAGGTAGGCAAACTCAGCAGGTGAAAGATGCAGCTGTGTAATGTTGGTGATGTAATCTTGAAGTCGTACAATATGGTCCATCACTCCTTTCACCTTGTCCTGACTACCCTTGTCTGAAACAGCAGACTGTCACTGTTACATGGCAACATATGCAATGTCATGAGATGGTTGCCACTTTCTGAATTTGATTTGTACACCCACAACCAAAAACGACAATAATATTTGAAGTTAACTGTTTATTCTAATTGAATATTTCATTGTTTGGCACTTTGTGTTTGTAAATATTTGCTTTATTTCCACCTTGTGGCCTACTTTCATGACATGAGCTTTCTATTCTGTACAGTTACCATCTTTCATTTGAATTTAGTGCAAGAAATCAAAAACTATATTTCTTAAAAATCACATCACGTAAATGTTTACAAATGCTCATTTCACCATATGAACACTCACTCTTCAAAATGGCAAAACTACAGACTATTTTGAAGCCATCCCCTTTTCAGAGACTAAATCTCCTAGTGGTGCCCAGGTGTCAAAACAGCAGCGTACAGCTTCATGGAGTAAAAGTATATGTGAATCTGTTATACAGAGAATAGCTGAGAGGACAGAGATATGTCAGGAGAAAGAAGAGAGAGGGGAGATTTATAAAAATGAAAACCAATGAGAACTGACCTTCTCCATTTTGCAAAGAGGTCTGCAGATGGTTGAGAATAGCAGCAAGGATGGTGGGAAGGCACATGACCTGGGAACACTGAGCCAGACCAAGGGTGAACAGCTCACTCCAGCACCACCTCACCAGTGTCGTTTGCATCTCTGCTCTGTGAGAAGAAACAGGACTGAACAAAATGTTTCTACTAAAATATACTGCCTCATGTATTCCAAGGAGAGTATACAGAAGACAATTATTTTTAAGATAGTAGCACTCTACCGTAACTAGCTATCCCTGAATAATGCCAATAGCTTGTTTTTACAGCTCTTTCACTTTTCAGAATAAGATGCTAACAGTTAGTATTTTGTAGCAGGTGACAGTACCAATACTGACAATCTCTGTCAGTCCTACTTAATATCACCAATAACACAAGCCAACTAAGCAACTTAAGGCCAGAAACAGCCCTAAGACAGCAAAACTCTTAATTTTTCAGTGATATTGAGATTATGACACATTATGAATGTTTGACTTGTCTTCCATCCACTATCCAAGTGGTTTTTCATAAAACCATGTAGAAATATGTATATTTTGTCACTAAAGACAGTGACTGATTTCACGTTTGTTCTTGCGTGCTGAATAAATGAAAATTAAGAATGTTTTGGACATAGCAACGTAGTCTTTTGAAAAACTGTCATATCACACACCAGCAGAAAAAGTACTCAATTGTCTTTCAAATGAAAACATATTCAGAGCTAATGGAAATGTTCATAACCAAATTACCACTCTTTTCTAGACAAGACACAGAGTTGAAAAATTCCAAATATAGATAGTACACTTTGAATTTAACCAATCAGATATTACTACTACCTTGGCCATATCACAGGTTATACAAATACACTTTGGAACATTTCATGTGTCCTACAGTCCAGTTGAGAACAACTTTTGGATGTATGCCATTGTCGACTGCAACTTAAAGCTTGTTTGAAGACACCCGTCAAGTGCTTATTTCTTCTTAAAAAAAACAAAAAAGTCAGGCGCAAATAAATTTAAAAATGACATCTGCATTCTAAGGCTGTTGTAGCAGCAAAAAATGAAGAAAAAACGATGTATCTTAGTGTACCTAATTCTGCTGCCAAAATCACCATTGATCCCGAGGTAATCACCTTTTTTAAAAAAAAAAAAAAAAGCAGCTTTGAATTCTGCTGCCAATCTCAGTAATAATCAGGATCAGATGTGAACATTGACAAATATGAGTGAGCATGCAAGGCTTCTGACTGGAATGTAAGCAAAAAGGGGTTTCTATTGGTATTTGCATAGACACTATAAAAGGCCATGTGTATTTTAAAATTTAGTCCAAATATTATCATGCATGTAAACTTGCAAAAAATAGCGGTCTGTCACTAACTGCTGAACTACCAGGTTAGAAAAGGAGCAATGAATTTTTGTCAAGCAAGGATATGTGTCAGCCAAAATTTGGTACAAAATGTCTTAGAGATTTCAATTTTTATAAATGGAAATGCTATTTGAAGGCGACTCCACTGCATATAATGTATGCCACACCATACCCTGTCAGCAAAAAAGGAGAAACTACAGTGTCTCAATCATTCACACAAATATCTAGACATGGCCCTATACACAAGCTATCTAAAACACTAAGATTGGGTAGATGCGGCTTGGGTCGCCAAATGTAACAAACTACAAAATTTTTACAGACTGGCAATTACGGATAATACCCCTAACATAGATAAAATGAAGAATACCATCTAGTCATGTTTGTTGCATTCAGTTTCTAGAGACCACACCACTGTCAATGCTCTATAGCAGGGATGGGCAACATACGGCCCGCGGGCCAGACCCGGCCCGCGACGGGATTTTGACTGGCCCGCAGACTGTTTCTGGTCGTACATGATAATGTGGCCTGCAGCCACATTCTGCCGCAATCTCCCACTGCTAATTACTTGCTTACTGCATCGAATAATAGTGACTGTTAGTTATTTTTTGGTTCTTTGTTGTACTCAACAGTGCAGGCATTCAGGATGAAGCTAAAACTGTTTTCTCGCCAGCTCAGTCAGAATATCACAACACACTTTCCAACACTCGAAAGTATGGCAACCCAGATGATGTCAACTGAGAAATACACCAATATGATATCTACACTAGACAATGAATTTGCTCGTCGTTTTGCAGACTTCCAGAAACTTGCTGCCGAGTTTGATATCTTGTCATCCCCGTTTACAACTGACTTTGAAAAGGTGCCAGATGCTATACAGCTGGAATTGATTGATCTGCACTGTGACTCTACCCTGAAAGAGAAATTCCAACCTGAAAGCATTGACAAATTTTATGCATCACTGAATGAGTCCAAGTTTGCCAACCTCAGAAAGATGGCCATGAAACTACTTGTTCTGTTCGGGTCTACATACATCTGTGAGCAAACACTTTCGACAATGAACATTAACAAGACAAATCTGCGTTCCAATGTAACTGATGTTCATGTGCAGTCTTTGCTGAGGATTTCTACGTCCGACATGCAGCCAGAGTTCAAGCAACTTGCTGACAACTTTAATCGACCGCAGCTGTCTCATTGACTTCAGCAGCTATTGAAGTACATTACGTTAACATTAAATACTGTTTTCGGTCTCTAAGTTTACATTAAACACGATTTATTCCTTGCATAGGTAGATAAATACGCGATTAAGGTATTGATCCAGTAATGTGGCCCGCCAAGGACTTCATTTCCCCATATCCGGCCCCGCGGACCGGAGAAGTTGCCCACCCCTGCTCTATAGAACCAGACAGTTGGTGCTTTTGCCGGTAACAATAAAGTTGATTGATATAGTGCTTTACACCACCACCAAAGGCAAGTTCATTGTGCTCACAGTAAATAAACTCTTTGGCAGAAGACCACTAAGCCACAAAGATTCTTCAATCTTCCTCAGTGTTAACTACGCAGTTCATAAGATGATCCTATCCTAGAGAAGAATGGCACATGAACTACCCCTCAAAAAGCTGGTACACTCAATGCTGTCTGTCTACATTTCATGAATAGGTCATGCTGCCCCAAGACCTCTTTTTCTGAGGGTTCAGTTCCTTAACAAAAAAGACAGACATTAACGTTAATGTCATCACCCTGCAACTGTTGGTTAAGAAAGATGAGCACAGACTGTCTGTTGCTGATGCTGCTACTTCTGCTAATGCTTGCAAAAAGCCAAAAAGAATATATGAAGCATTATTGGCTAAATTTTTAACATGATGAGACCAGAGATGGTAGTGCCGATGAAGCTGGTGGACGCTAAACCTTGAAATAACTAAATGAACCTTTGCACCATTTTTATAATTTCTATTTATTTCTGTGCAGATGAGTCAACGGTCAGACACACAACAGCATCCAAGTTTAATTTTCTAAAAGTGCAATAAATAAACAAATTTATTAGTTATGTTAAAGTTATCTGTAGGAAAGCATTGAATGATGATTATAGGTCCACTGAAATGGAACTTAACTAAGAAGTTTAAATAAAACTTTCAATATTTCTTAGCTCATTTTCTCAATTTCTTATTTTGTTTTAGTTTATTCACTTTTAAACCTTATAACTTTATACTGAGATATGATTGCTAAAATTTTCTTCACTCTTTCTTTAAATGCATCTAAAGATTTTAATTTTGGCTTAATTCGAACAAATTTGTAGTTTAGCAGTTAAAATGTTTTAAATAATTTTTTTCTTAAAAGTAAACATACAGTTTTAAATAAAACACTCACACAAAATGATTACATTGATTTTACTTACCTCCCAGCATTAAAATGTTGATCTTTCCTTTAGCTAACCATTTAAAAAATAATTTTGAGTTTATTCGTGTTGTGAGTAAATTATAAGCTTTCAAAACTATTTGTTTTGGTACTATCTTGAATCTTTTCCATGGTAACTGATGATATATGTCGAAAAGATTTTAAGTTTCAATCAAGGGCAAAACAAATTATATCAAACAATAATGATGTCATCTATATCCTGGATTTTTAATGTGTGAGCCGTGTTTGGCCTTAAAAGCCCATACTTGCAAAGGATTATTACCAAGCCTAACCTAAAATATTTATGCATATTATTATCAAGCCAACCACACAACTTACGAAAGAAGCTGGAAGCAAGGCAGCGATCGGGTCCAGTGCATTGACAGAAAGAGGAGCCGGGAGGCACTCTCACAGATGAAGTGAATGTTCAAGTATGCAGGCATAGGGGAAGGTGTTGTCAGTGTAAACTGGAAGTTTGCCTCTGTCAAAAGTGGACCTGCAAATCATATATTCTAGATGTTAAACAATCGAAGTTAAAAAAAAACAACAAAAAAACCTTGAGATATTTTCATGTGTCTGTTATGTGTTACATGCACACATCAGGGTGTGCAGGAGCCTGTACAGTGTGAATATCTGATTGCGAAAGTAAAGTGTGCAAAAAATAAATATTGCATTTAAGCACAATGCATGGAAATAAGAATAAAACAGGGACTTATCACACAAGCAAGCATTCTGGGGGTGTATTCATGGAGAGATAATGGCAGCGTGGTAGCAGAGCTGTTGAATGACTGCAAACACCCATAGAACTAGTCATCAGCTTTAAGGGTATGCTAGGTGAGTACCCAAGAGGAGATAACTGTCAAGTAGGCCACACTTTGTTTTTGATTTTCTTCTTAACAAGAGAAGGAACTTTAAGGTATTTGTTTTAATTAGTAGTACAGCAATTCCTACATGCTATTTATATAGATTAGGTTTAGCAATGAAGGACCAGCAATCCTGGTGAGTTTTAGCTACACAAAGCTATATTATGTAATGTCTACACTACCCCTTCTAAAGCAGAATAACACAAACGACAAAAAGACAACATACAAAGATGTAAATTCCTATTACATTATGTGTCAGAATTTTCTGCTCACTTGGTCTGTTTTGCGTAGGTGTATGAGAGAAACAATGTAGGAAGGCTTTATACACAAAGCAATAATTTACAGTTTAAGAAACTTCCTAATTCGTAACAATATGCTCTATATCTGATGAAGTTATCTAGTGACGGTTTTTAAAAATCATACATAACTGTACCAACCAAGTGGAATATATTTGGCTTTTTTCCCAGCCAGTTTAGTTTAACCACTCTGACCACGTCAAAGCTGTTATGGTAGGTAAAGCATATAAAACAAAAGCTATCCACTGATCTGGTCTACTAGATGTATCACCTTTTTATCACACAAATGTGGGCACATGCACAAACTCACACAAACACATGCACAAAAACTTTCAAGTGGCATATTTACCCTCCAGATCCAGAAGCAAATTATCAGTGGAATCACTGCTAACATTTGAATGATCCATGCTGCTGTCTGCTGCACCAACTTCTGCACCATCCCCTGATGCCTGTAAACATTCAAGTGCTAATATATGTGAACATATATGTCAACAACTTAATATGGAAGTTTGGTTGGTTGCTTGTGTTTTACGCCATGCCAGCAACTATGGCTATATAACAGCAGCAAAAAGTAATCTTACCTTAAAAAGTCTAAGGACAAAAACTCCCAATGATATAATAGCAACCTTTTAAACAATAAAAGCCAACACAAGAAGCAAGAATAGTGTAAAGAGTGGGTAAAGTGTAAAAAAGGAGTGTTGTGACCCATAGGCCACCAACAGACCAAAACCCCAAACCAAAACTATCACAACCTCAAATGCTTCTTAAATCTTCTGGTATAGCCCTAACCTCCTCAAAAATGAAAAAATAGCTGCTGATGGGACGGACCTAAACAAGGAAAACAAAGAGTCTACTGTAAAAAAAACTGCTGGTCGATACTCTGGAAGGCAGGACAAGTAATTAAAATATGTACCACACTAAAAATTCCTTGACACCAAGGACAAACTGGTGGTGGTTCACCTTGTAAAAGATGCGATTGTGTGGTATAGTGGTGTCTTGTCCTTAGTCTGGTAAGGACTACCTCTTCCCACTACACAGGATGGCACAAAGGCAGGCAGTCGGAAAGACAGGGAAGGGTGGCATGTAACTTACTTTGGCCCAGAGTGTCCCAGTGACATTGCCACATAGGCCAAGAAAATAGATTTACAGTCTGATGACACCAGTCGGTGTAATTTACCAGGAGACTGGCATGCAGCTTTGGAGGCCTGATCTGCCTGGGATACCAGCATGTCAGAAAAGAGCTGCATGGATGGTATGAATCTGGACCACGAGAGGGTTGTCAAAACAACTGGAAAGAAGAGCTAGGAGGGCAGAAAGGGAATCTAAAATAATCAAAAAGTTGTGCTCCAAAGAACAGTAAACGTGCTGCAAGGCTAGCAAGATGATGTAACGTTTTGCACAGAAAAAAAGGGCAGCCTTCTGCAAGTCGGGCTGAAGAAGCCCCATTTAAGCTTGTTATCAAATATAGTACCTAGATATTTGTAACAGTTGACTATCTCAATGGCATCATCATGGATAATACTGATGACTGGTTCAGCCCTTTTTGTCTGAAAGTTGAAAATCGTTTCCTTAGTCTTTGAGGCATTCAAGACAAGAAAGTGTTTGTCTCACAAGCAAAGAAAGTCAGGAAGAGCGCCACTATGATTATGTTCACTATCACACAAAAATGACAGCAAGGCAGTGTCATCATCAAATTTTACAAGAAAGCTCCTATCTGTAGTGCTTCTACAACTGCTAGTATACAGTATGAACAGTAGTGGAGACAAGCAGCAGCCTTGAGGGGAACCTGTACAGGACTTGAGAGAAGACCATAACATCAGAAACTCTCTGATGCCTGTCTGTTAAAAAGTCCATGATCCAGAGAGTGAGTTAGAGAGTGCCACGAGTTTTTTATGAGCGTTTTCCTTGCAGTCACCACTGCTGAACTGCATCTCAACTTATTTTTGTATCTTTTCATTGGCTCCCTAATGGCATCATGCACATCCTTGTTTGCTTCTTATCGTTCAACATAGATCTTAGTTCCTTCTTTACTCAGGCTTCATTATTAGGAAAGATGAATTTTCCTTGGAGGGTATGATTGTGTCAACACAGAAAGTGATGTATGAAGACACATCAGCCAAGTCGTCTAGATTGTCACTGGAATTATAAAAGACCTGCCAGTCTGTGCAGTCGAAGCACCACTGCAGGTGGGTGACACTCTCTTCTGTCCAGTATTTAACTGTCTTCACCACCAGTGTAGATCGCTGACACACTGTCTTATACACTGGCTCCAGGCGAATGCTGTTGTGGTATGACACTCCAAGGGATGGTAAGCATAGAGATTTGTAAGCATCAGAGACAGTACCATAACAAAGGTCGAGAATAAAGTTCTGTGTAGTGGAGCAGGATACATATTGCTCATAGCTTTTGAGTATCCTGGTATGCTGGCAATGATTAATGTCCACAAGGATGAACTTGGGAGCGTCTGGGCAAATGGCATCATGTTTGTGTATCACATCGGCGATCAGGTGAGCGGCGGTCTTTGCACTTGCACGTGGATGGATATACATAAGCATGTAAAACAGTTGAGGAAATTTCAGAGGGAGGTAGTAAGGACGGAGGGAAATGGACAGCAGTTCAAGAACAGTGGTGCACAGTCGTTCCCTGACCACAACGGTGTTGCAGTACTGTTCATTTATGTAAAAACACACACTCTGCTGGTGGATTTGTTGGTGATAGCAGGACATCTGTCCATGCGAATAGGATGGCCAAACCTGCTGACATATAAATCATGGTCACAAGTCTTGGTGAAAGCAAGGACATATGTTTCTTTGAACTTCGGAAGGCATCTGACATCTGGGTCGAGCTCATAGACTTTGTTCCCAATGGACTGAATATTAGAAAGCAGAACAGAAAGTAGAGGTGGAGATTCACACCTGTCATTAAGATCGAATTTCCTCAGCTGGCACTGAACTCCTCTCCTTCGCTTCATCTTTGGATGGACGACCGAGTCTCGACATAAAGTCCAGGAAAATATACAAAAGCACCATAAACAAGCACACTGCATGACATTTACACATACGCCATTGTAGAAGTGAACCCTAAAAATACTATGAGCTAAGCTGACTGAACAATTGATATGAGAAAATTCTAAAATGCTAGTGAGCTGCGGAAAGTTGCCCTTGTATTTAGCTTCCTTGAGCGTTATTAGCGAAGAGACATGAGTCTGCCAACCACAAGGAAGTAGTGTCTGATCATAGGCAAATTCTTCAGTTAGAGGCGGGCTTGGCACAAGTGTACCTGAGCTGCTAGTCTACAAGGGACTTACAGAGGATAAGGCTTCGGACCTATTTGTAAGAACAAACTTTTATTTGATTCTAGCTGCCTGTTGGGCATTGCCCGGGGCTTGTGTGATATATATATATAAAAGCCTCGACTGGCTGTGAATTTCGATTTGTAACTGAACTAGATTTGTTTTCCTGTTCTTGTATAGTTTATGTATAATGCTGTCCAGGGAAGACCTGACAAAATCTTGCTATCATGCTCTGTGAAGAATGTGAAAAACAACAAATGCAATGTCACGACTGAGGTGGGAGCAGTTCCCTTCTCTTAACTTAAAACATTAAATATGATTTTGATTTATCTTCCTCTCATGTTTAGGTAATTATTTATGATTTTTGAAAACACTTCAGATTCATGCATACCTGGGTATAAAAATCAAAGGTCAAATCCCAGGCTCAATGCTTTAATGTGGATGAATAACTGTCGCCTAGGTGCCTAGTTTCCTGGGCCCAACGTTTTTTTTATGTTTGACAAGAAAATGTAAGAATGTTCTAACATTGATAGAGAGACATTTTTAGAACCAGTAAAATCTCCAGTTTCATCAACTTTAAAAAAAAGCTTTTGGCAAAGTCTGGCTGGAGAGGATAAGACATGTGATGCAACATTACTCATCCAGGAGGCTGACTGGTCTCCATTGCGTAGGTTCTTACATCACTCATGTGATTTGTCTCCACTGTGTGGGTTCTAACATCACTCAAGCAGATGGACGATTGAAGAATATCCATTTCATGAGATTTGGCATCACTCACGCAGAAGGCTGCTGTCTGCATTTTAAGAGTTCTTTTACTCCCTCATACAGGGTGCTGGCCGAAAAGTCTTCATTTTGGGGGATCTGTTATCATTCTGACTGATTTTTGGAAGTACAAGGTATAGAAGGTATGGAATTTTTTGGCATATTGGTTGTATAACTTAGGATTTAAGTGTTCCTGGATGAATATGTATGCTCAGATTTGGATTTCAATTACTTTGCCAAAACTTGATTTCAATGGAACTCCAAGGGATGGGTGGCACAGAATTGTGCCAGCAAGATAGGCTATATTCATGGTGAGAAACACAAAGACATGGCCTAATAAAGTACAAGAAGGCACTCTGCTATCAAAGGATTTTTTCCTTTATGCTTTGCACAGACTGATCTGCAGAACATCAGTATGTGTAGTAAAACTTTTGACATGCTTTACAATTTTTCTATCCTCTTATAATCAGTTTTTCCACAGCTGTATACTGATGGTAAGCTGTGCTATAAGGAGTCTTACTACATCTTCTATTTATATATTTTTTTTAAAATGTGTTAAACGATTAAAAAAAACATTCATAGGCTAGTTGTTGTAAAATACATCCTTATGTTTACTACACAATATAGAAAGCACAATATAGACTTTCTATATATGCTATACATCTTAAACAATGCCCAAATCCACTGCAATGATTGTAACAATAAAACTGGTCACTTGTTCCCAACCATTGTTATGCCTCATTTATATTTATATCTTTATATTTGCAATATATATATAACTTATTTATTTACAGCAGAATATAAAATACACCATAAACGTTCAACATCTATATATATTTGCAGCAGAATATGAAATAATATCAACTTTCAACAAAAGCAAAGTATATGCATCATTTCTACCTGTTGAACTGGTGACTGACAAGCTTTAGCAAGAGTGTCAAAAGCCTTGGCCACAGAGTCTGAGGGAGTCATGGTCTCAGAGGACATAGCCTGGGACTCGCCAGCTGACACCAAGGCCTCGGCAGCAGCCTGTGTGTGGTCCTCAGCCTCTTTGCTCATGGTTGCCAGCGTTGTGACCACAGATGCCAGTGTGCTCAGATCTGTGTTAGCTGTGGTACCTGGGGACATCTGGGAACTCAAGACTACCATTCCCTGATCTGTCTGGATCACTCTCTCCTGCAGGTTTGCCAGCAAGCTGCCGTATTTGATGTCTTCTCCAGGCTCAGTCTGAAGCACAAACGTGGGTTATTTCTATTATTCCACAAATCAGCTTGACCAACCAAGCTACAGATGCATTTCTGGGTTAAATGAAATATGTTACTGATTCTTCTCATAAATGGCTGTGTAGTGAGACAGTTTATACATCTTTCTTTTATCTAATAAAGAAAAATCTGTGTCAAATGTAGTGACTGCTCCTGATTCATATACTGTTATCATAGTCTGTATCATAAGAGACAATGAGATGTATTCAGCATGACATTTTATTTAGTGGGTACTTTTTTTAATAGACAATCTAATATCGGGCCTGAGAAGTGTCTGCAGCTAGTACGAGTTATTTGTATATGAGATCTGTGGGTGTGTGGCAGTACACATGTGTACAAGAGAGATAGAGACACTGAGCAAAAGGTTAAAGCTATTTCACACTTTGTAGTTACAATTTAAAAAAAAACAAAACAGTTAGACCTTGCTTAGTCAACCTTCCCTATGTCAAATTAGTCCTCGGCCAAATTCCCTTAAAAAAACAATGTACTTTAGATCTCCTCAACTCAAAGACTTTTCAGCTCCCTACTTCTGTTAGTTGAATTTTGGCCTTTGGGTTATTATTCTGGGGCTATATTTCAGAACACGTATTCTGGAAAACCAAGAAAATGGATGCAAATTCTTATCTTAATGTACTCCACAAAGGATCAAACAACTCTCTGTGAGTAGGACATCTATTTTGAGACCGAAAATGATCTGGACCAAAAAAAATGGAGTGGCTGGAAGAAGGGGAACTACTTTGCGTCCCTTCGGAGCTCTGACTCTGACTTATAACCAACCGAATGGAATCTGGTATTTCCAAATTGTGTCAAGAAAGATGATTTAAAGCTATTTTCCTTAACCTTTGTCAGTCTCTTATTGGGAGGAGCCTCGAATAGTGTTTGTGTCTGTGTGATTTTCCAAAGTCTCCTGTACAGTATGTGCTGCAAAAATGGTAAGTGGTAGGCATAAGCTCAAAATGCTGTCAATCACAGAAAGAGTTACAGTCATCAGAGAAATTGAAAAGCTTAACAAGAAGAAAGTGGAAATTGCAAAAGCAATTCAGCATTCCCACAAGCATGCTTTCCACTTTTCTTAAAGAGAAAGAGAAGAATTTGGAACTCTACAGTGAGAAATCATGTGTCCATCAGAAGAGGATGTGGGAATGTGAATATCCCATCATTAAACAATGTGTTTTGAAGTGGTTTGTGCAAGAGAGGAATGTTTGTGGAGAACTAACAGACAACATTATTGCTGTGGTTGCAAACGAGTAACGAAAGGAAAATGAGTTTGGATGAGGAAGAAGACGGCGATAATGTCGATATTCTTCCTGTCCCTAAGTCAAAAAGAAGTGAGGCAGTCTATTGACAAAGTGCACAGATTTTTTTTGGGAATCTTTGCAGGATCTTGTGGAAAATGTGTTTAGTTCACTGACAAGACTGAGGAGATTGTCGAGTGACATGCATCAAAACATCAACTCCAAACGAAGTTAACAGACTTTTTTCTCTAAAGGTAAGATGCACTGTTCAATAATATATACTATAGATACATATACTGGTATGCAGCCTATAAGTATATGTATATGTATAAAATGACAATAATAAACAGTTATTATAAATAAGCCGGAAAAACAATGTCCTTGATTAACCTGCCCCTATTACGCGGTTTTCCTTAACTCGAAAACTCTTTAAGTCGCATTTTTCGGGGGTTCCTTTGAGTTCAACTTAGCGAGGTCCGACTGTATAATTTTTGCTCTTAACTATGTAATAATATGCTACAATTGCTATCTAACCATTAAAAGTTGACTCCCTGACAGTAAGCTAGTATGTGCTTGATATGCAGAACACTCAACCCAACAGAAAAAAAACTATATATTTTTTTCTTTGACATTACCAGATGACATGACTAGAGGAAAACAGATCTGCTGCAGAATACCAAAAAACAATACACCTGCATATCATGCCATGCATGTTACGCCAAAGTTGGCTCCACTGGAGCTGTAGAGGATATAAGCAAAAGGTAAAGTTATAATAGGTGCCTAGCCTCAAGTACAAACTGAAGGGGATCACTCTTTATGGTCAGAATGTGTGTCCTATTTAAAGTCTGCTTTCTCTCATCATCCAGGATGGTAAAGTCAGAAAGGCAGGAAAAGATGATACAAGACTTGTTGTGGCCTGAACATAGGATACGATGGTAGAATGACAGCAGACACCTGTGATCATATTGATCAGGAGATTAGCAAGTAGGTACCTGTGATCATACTGACCACAAGATTAGAAAGTAGACACCTGTGGTCATAGTGGACCAAGAGATCGGTAAGCAAACATCTATGATCACAGTAGACTAGGGGATCAACAAGCTGCCTTAGCAGCCTGGTTTGCATGAATATTGCCTGAAATGCCAGGAGAACAGAGGAAGACAATGTCCTTGTTGTGACAGAAAAGAGCCATGTGAAGAGCTTGAGAATGAAACTTGAGTGGAAATAAGAGTTTCAAGGGAAGATAATGATTAAAAAATGATCAAACTGTTTTGCCCAAAAGACGGGCGAACATGCTGCAAGGCTAGCAGCACGGCATGAAGTTCTTCAGAAACAAAATGAAAGAGCCATTCCCAGATGAGCTGAAAAGGCTTGTTGCTGCTGGCAGGACTCAGCTGCTGCCATAGCAACAGAACATTTGAGACTTTGAAGCAGTCAGTTGGGTAGAACAAAGTGTAGAAAACATATTTCCTATTTTTATTAATGTCAGGGTAAAGTTTTGATTAAAGCAATACGTGTGGGGAAAATCAACCGCTAACTGGGCAAGCTGGCAGCACATTTCCCCGACTGATGCAACAACCATCTAGCTGCCCTATTAGCACCGGTTGCCAGTTGGGGTTAGCAAAAACATCTATGTAAACGGCCGCGATTAACGTACGGCCAGTGGAGATAACTGTATAACAGTCCTACCCCTTATTGTCCAGCTAAAAGCCGGGTATCGCCCAAGGCTACCAACGCTCCTTTAGTAATGTCTTTAGACCCTTTTTACATGTCCAAGGTCACCGGGAGGAAGATACGCCCACCTGAAGGAAGAAACGAACCAAGTCTGGTGCAGGGGTTAAAACGTCATTTTTCCGGGTGGCGAGGTAGTGAGCAGCTGACGGAGAGTCCGTCTGGTAGAAGACGTTAAGGGTTCACGGGACTTGGAGTATTATTGTATATGAAGCAGGGACTGTTGAACATCGGAATTAACAGTGAATTGTGAACTTTGGGCAATTTGTGAACGTCGGAATTAACAGTGAGTTGTTATCTTTGGGTGAACTTGCGAACATAGGAATTAAAAGTGAATTGTGAACTTTGGTGAACTTGTGAACAGTGGAGTTATCATCATGAGAACAATAACAAGAAGAGACTCCCGAGAGATAAGTTTCATGATTTATGTAGTAACCTAATGTATGACATTTATATATATTCATGTATTGTTTAATTATTATTGAGATCTTTATTGAATGTGTTTAATTAGGTGTGTGGGTGAATGCTAGATGAGTGTATGCTAGCAAAGTTATTCGTTGCGCGACAGGACCCACATTCAGTCCTTTACAACTGGCGAGCCTGATGTAGAGTATTCATTAATTTTAATAAATCTGAGACGAATTGCGGAATTTTCTTGATAATTTGTTGCTAGCATTTGTATCTGTGCTATTTTTTTTAAAGGTGTGTTAACATTTATAAGTAGAAGTTGCATTTTGTTTGAAAATTGAACCATGGGAGACAAAATTAGGGCAGTTTCAGTATCTCAAGAATCCACAAAAGCTTAAGCGAGAGGGGGAAATGAGGGGATATAACGGTAAAACCCTCACTACCTTTATTACGGATGGACTGAACTTGCTTAAACACAAGAGATATGAGTTAGAGATGCAGTCAGAAAAGCAGAAAAACGAGTCAGAACTACAGCTAGCAAGGCAGAAACACGAGTTAGAAATGCAGAAAAGAGAAGCAGCGTTAGAAAGCCAAAGGCTAGGGGTAGAAAGCGAAAGGCTACCGTAAGAAACAAGAAAATTAGAGTTAAAGGAAATAATTAAAAAGCATGAATTAGAAGATCTGAAAGAAATTGAAGAGGAATTCAGTCCTTTACACAAAGGTCAGCATAATCAGAAAAAATTTCATGCAGACACTTGAAAAAAAAGTCTTCTTTGTTAAAAGTTGTAAGATCAAAGGAAATATAAGGGACACTCTGATGAGGAGGCAGAAGAGGTATGAGGTGGGTGAAATCTATTCAGTGGCTTGAAAGTGGAGTATAATAATATGTACTTATAACATGCAGCATCACAACCAAGACAGATTGCACTCTCTGAGCAGAGTAGTAGTAATAAATAAAAGATAACAGATAGTGAATGGTGAGGTACATATGTATAGACACACTGAACAACATAAAGATGAGGTACAAGAGAAGAACACAGAGCAATGGATGAAGGTATGAAGGGATAACAGTACTATAAACAGTGTAAAGATGGAGTCGTTTCATGATGGTTAACATGACAGACAATATTACACATGATTTAAGAATAGTAATTCAGGGATAGTACTTAGCAAACAGATATTTTCAGAGAGCATTTGAATGTAGCCTTGGAGTCTGAGTGGCAAATGTGATGTGGAAGAAAGTTCCACTGGTTAGCAGCACAGAGGGAGAATATCCCTATGTGACTATCTTTGTGGGAGGGAGGGATAGCCTTACTAAAGACACTAAAGACAAACAAGCATGCAAGGAAAGACATGAAAGTCTGATGAATGGTCTGATGAATGTGCAGATGGTAACCACAACATGTCGAGCAAAATACTTCTTACTCTTTATCAGGTAATATATCTTAAACTGCAACAATTCAAAAAAAAAAAAAAAAAAGAAGCTGAAAAAGGCTACTTCATAAGAGGATGGCAGCTGCAGTCAGGGCCCTATCCCAATTGTATAAACAAAGCAGGTTGGAAGGTCTGCACAATAAGCTGACATCACTCCACAAGCAAAATATTTTTGTACATAAAAATAAACAGCAATAGCATCCAGTAAGAATTAAAGTTTCCATTTTTTTTGAGAAGTGTTCACAGAACCCAGACCAAGTTATAAGCAAGGACAAAAGGGGGCACAACCACAGAGATGTCAGAGAAAACTATACATAAATGCTTACACTACACAATACATTTTGTTCAAGTGTATACAAATTTCCTGGTACTGAAAAATAAACACACCTCAAACTATGTGCTGCTGTAATGTACCATAAAAGAGGAGAGGAAACTCCCACTCAATGTTGTGGAAACCATGCCTAAGATATTTATTAAAAGATACCTTTTGATCAGAACATAAAGAAACACAAGTTTTCTGGAAACTATGTCCAATAGATTAATAAAAGGCACAAATTTAGTGACACTGGAATAAGCAGGTAAGAAAGATTTCACATGATCAATATGAACCATGAATATATATATTTTTTTATTTAACAGAAAGTATGAGCATCCAATGATTGCCCTATTGGAATATATCTCATATGCCTGTGTAGAGCAACATTGTGTGTAGCATGAACAGTTAGTCTTGCAAGAGAGCACAAACCAGCTGGCATCAACCAAATGCTGGTAAAGCAATACAAGAACCCTCACACAAGCAAATAAGCCTTTTTTTCTCTCACATAGTGACAGTCTTCTGAGTTTACAATAGGCTAGAAAAACGCTTCAGTTTCTTACTACTGAAAATTTGTGAGTGCAACCAGCACAAAAGTTTGCAAGAAGCAGTAAGAGGCAAGAACTAAAACACAAAAGCTAACCAGAGCTCAGAGTTGTAGAAAGCATAGCAAAATTCAGGTGTAGTGAAAAGTCAACAAGACATTTGATTATAAAACAATTGCTGCACTGACTTTGGTGTCTGAGGGCTGTTGTTAACTTAACCAGTGAACACCCTGCTAGTTCAATGGGAGTCAAACTTTCACTAGCTAGACTGTGACTGTAACATGTTATCTCATATCGTTATCTAGTAAAGTAAAAAAAAAGTAAAGAAATCAGTTTACCTTAGGGGTAAAGGTGGGAATAGCTGCATGAGGACTATTAAAGTCTTTACGAATATAGATTCGCTGTGTGGAGGTTGCTACAGTAACAGGCACTTTATCTTTATGATCATGAGGTCGCCGCTCTTGTTGTACAGCTGAAATTTAAAAAAAAAACATGTGATAATTCCGTCTTTTTGTAGTAAAATTGCTGTCTTTGAGTAATTACCAGAGGATATAATGAGTTCTTCTGCATTCATACCATCTGGTACAGTACAAAAAAGAAAAAATTAATGAAGTGTATGGAATAGATGAAAACATGCTCCCTTGTAACATTAAAATACTGATACACCAACAAATATTACAAATATTTTGCACACAAAATTCAGTTTTCACTAACTGATCACATCATAGCAGGCTCGACAGGATTATGTTAAAAAGTGACTTGGCAAGGTAAAAACAACATGCTGCAGAGATGTCCAGAAGGAAGCAAAAATGTTCAAAACCATGCTGCTAACACATCCAAATGCTGATAGGTGAGACCTGAAAATTCACAAGCTATCACACCCAATTTCAAAATTGGTGCACTATTCATGCTATGCCACCACTGGTACCTATGTCTTCTGAGAAGTCTTCAGTACTGACATAACGATGTCAGAGATAAGGATTTCAAAAACAGGGGCCTCATCATAAAAAAAAAAAAATCGCTCTTTTCTCAATGTATGTGTAAAATCAGAAAACAATGAAAATACTTTAAGGTAGGGTCCAGCCTTGTCACGGCTGTAGCTGATAGTGACATGACATTTAACATGCTAAGTATTTATGTGGGTAAATAAAATGTTGAATTTTACATTATGTTGCCAGGGAAATGCTACAAAATGATAAAAAATTTGTACTATTTCATGTGAACAGCTTATACTTTTTATACTTAGACTTTTACACAAAGAGTCAAACTATTTGTCATTTACACACATACTTTTACTTACATGGAATTATTACCTATTTTTAAGTGGGTACTGTAACCATACCATGTATTTCATATGATGAAAAAACATGCCACAACTAACAAATTATTCATCCGACAGGAAGATCTTGTACTTCACTGTCTATGAACAGATTATTAGGGTCTTTGTCAGCCTAAGCTTTCAATCTCTCATTTACTGGTTATCTTCACTGCTACTGTATTGATTACTCCCTCCATAACAGTTATGTGTGTGCCAAAAACTGAACAACAATGTGTTTTATTTTGTAAAGCACTTTAAGCCCACCTTAATGGAGGGAAAAGGCATGCTAAAAAATCACATGCTTATTCTTATGTTGCTATCCTGGTCCACAAAAAATTTGCTTTTTGTTTAACATTGAACCATTCTTAACAGAATCCTTTTTGATATACCCCCCCCTTTTTTTTTTTTGCAAATCGAAAAAAATAAGGTGTATCCAAAGGTCTTCCCAAAAATACTTCTCTACACACCATTGCCTGGTCTAGATATTTATATCAACTTGTTCATTTTCTTCTTTTTATATTTGTCAGTTGCAGGGATTAAAAGTGCACATTCAATTCACAGACATGAAGCTAAAAGTTTTTTTCTTAACCCTTTATAAATCGATTTTTTTTTTAAAAAGGGATTATTTGCAGCTACCCTTTTTTCAAAAAAGGGGAAGACGGCAGATAGATAAAGTAAATGTTTTTAGTGTCAGCTAGGAAATAAGTGGAAATTAAAGGTTTCAAAATTGGTCTAGCCAAAAGAGACAGTATTAATAATACAAACTCAATATGGTGTCATTCATAGGAAGCATTATTCAGATACATGAATCAAAAGGCAATCAGATATGTGATCCATATGGCACCATCGAATCCACAGAACTGGCAAGTGGTTCCCTTATAAGAAGATTTCCCATGATGACCAAAAACAAAAATGCACTTCATTCTTTTTTCACTTATGGCCACCAAACAACTGACAAATGCTACTGATTACTTTTCACTAAAGAAGTGTGTCAACTACGTAGCACAGAGCACCAATGAAAGTTTATGTTATCTTTGTAGCATAGTCCAGGTTTGCAGCCAAATATATTTAGGCTTTTCAAATGCAACAATGCTTGTCAAAAGTGGTAAATATAGAAGGCCAAAGATTTTTTTTTAACAAAAACCAATATACTAGAAGGGTTCTATACACAACTATGCTTTGAAAATCTGGATGCTGCTAGCACAGTGCCATGGAGCAGATAAGGCAAAACAAATATGAATGACTAGAATAGTTAGGGAACTGAGGGAGATGGGTATCTTGGTGAAGCACACCGAGCATGGATGGGACAAAATGTGTTGGACATGCAGTATCCATCACTGGTAAGGACCAATAAGAAACAAGAAACTTTTTTCAGGGCGAGGATGGTTAAAAACAAATACTAGTAAACTGTTTTCATTTTTCTCAGTGCTTTTTATATCTTATCTTGTCTGCCCTATATATTTTGTAAGTAAAAGAGTCATCAGCACTAATGTGTTGTAAGTGAAATAGTCATCAGGACTGATGCAGATGCAATGGACTCAGTGCCTCAGTTCATTTCTGCCATTGTGACAAAGACAGTGCAAGAGCAGACATACAAACACACTGGGAATAATAAATGATCTTCTGTGCGTGTAACGCTACGTTGTGTCATTTTGGCTGACAGTAACAATCTTTACTACTACCAATGGGCAATTTAACACTGGAAAATGTGCTCAGTTAATATATATCATATATAGCTCTAGTTACAAAGAAAAAATATGAAAAAGTGACACAATATTATATCTAGCCCATTCATATGCAAACCTAAAACATTACACACATACAAAAATGACAAAATATCTGTGATTAAGCAGCTGGACTCCTGATGGATGAACAATTTTCGTTGCATTCTGCAATGCCAATGCATTTTTTTTAATATTAATATATATACAAGAAATATAGGTATTGGAATACCATTGACCATTTGACGGAGATACAACCTACCTGTATCTTTACTCCTAACTGTGTGTGTAAATGTCTGTATGAATATGTATGCCTGCCCTTGTGAGCAAAGAAAAATTTCTGTCTTGGGTCTCCTCGACAGACAATAAAGTTTGATTTGATTTGATTTGATTTGAGGTGCCTATTGATTCTATATACAGGCATAGTAATACAATTTCTGCAATTAGCACTGATTCAGGTATTGACAAACTGAGGGAAGCTATCCTATTTGTTGATCACAAAAAGAAGCTAAATCCCTCTGCTTGATACCAATTATTTTAGAACTGATATGGACAATTCTGTTCAGAATATTCCTCTCAGACTCTCAATAAATGACTGATGGAAACAACCTAAGATTACTTTGCTAACTAAAAAACTAATAAACTTACAGTTTAAGAAAATATTAGTGAAAATTGTTTTTCTTCATGTACTCTGGTGAATGTGCTATAGTACAAGCTCTTCTTATAGTGTGGACAAAAAATTACAAGCATAATTGCTTTGCCCCTTTGATTTCCTTGTGAAAGTGATATAGTGAATGTCTGTAATAAAAAAAACAGGGGTAACTGCAAGAAAACTGCTACTTTTCTAAACTTTACATCATCACTGCTAAATTCTTCTAAGAAACTTTAAGAAGGATACAATGTTCACTTTAAAGTGTTGCTACATTATACAATACTGTGAAAAGCTGAAGCTACCTAATTATAGTACTTAAGGTGACCAGACGTCATGCTTTAGGCGGGACAGTCCCGCTTTTGACCTCGTGTCCTGCCTGCTCATCGGGCGGGAATCCCAATGTCCCACTTTCTGGCAAGTCCATCAAATGTCCCGGTTATCTTTAAAAATCTGAGTACGCTGATTCGCATCCATCAAAGTCAGAGGAAAGGCCCCCCCAGCGCCCGCCCCCCCCCCCTTTTTTTTCGGCGTTCTTTGACGGTGACGACACCATATCAGCACGTGTCCCGCTTTCGCTCCCGAAATGTCTGGTCACCATAATAGTACTTCACAATGGTCACTTCTAGCAGTGAATGGTCATGCACATCTTCAAGTGTTGGATGTGAGGTTTATACAGTAAACCATCAATCATGTGATTACCTGTATAGTGTGTTGTTCTTTTATATTTAATGGTCAGTTGCAGATTGCAAAATGTAATTAATATTCACTTGTGCTGACCATAGCACTGTGAAGTTATTCTTTGTCATCTACTTTATCTGCTAACTCAAAATCCTCATCTGATATTTGATATTTGGGTGTCTGAACCCCCATATTCCTCAAACAGTTATGGCTTAGTATACTTTAATACTATGCAAACTTTATTATGCTTCGGATAGTTTCATCAGGTATAGAACAGGAAACATAGCTGGCTTAGTTGCGAAAAAGCAGCTGGTTTGCACCATACTGAGTATGGTGATGGCTGAAATACAGAGATAGCTGTCTAAAAGGACCTACTCAGCATGTGACAAAAGCTGTCAGGACGTTCCTGTAGTCTGTCACCGCATACTCAGTATGGTGGCCAGAGAGTTAAATCCCTTGTTAGTGTAGAGAATTGAATACATGGCTAGACCTCCTCTAGTGTGACAGACTACATATTATTAAAATACTATTTAAATATTATATACATAATATTACTAACCCTAACCCTCTGACCACTATACTGAGTATGCGATGACAGATTACAGGAACGTCAGGACAGCTTTTGTCGCATGCTGAGTATGCCTTTTAGACAGCTATCTCTGTATACTCGGTATGATGCGAACCGGGTGGAAAGAAGGAAGATGCACAGTAACCAACACGGTTATTTCAACAACACTTCTATGAACTATTTGCATATGTCAATAAAGTTTTAAGTTTTCTGTAACACAGCTTACACTCTGACCGCATGCCTACTGCAAGGCACTTTTGTAGACGACAATACTGGCAGCGATTGCGGTGCAGCTTGGTCACTGGGCAGTCCCTCGATCCTCTGCATGCATAGCCTAATTGCTTGCGTATGCTGCGCTTAAAGAATCCCTTGCATCCTTCACAGCTAATAGCCCCGTAGTGTCGGCCTGCAACATGTCATAAAACACTAAACAGTTCTGCATGCCATCACAGATTTTCAAGTGATACTGACTTGAAAAGTAAACCTTGTTTATTCTTTGACATAACTATAAACAGTATTTTGGATTTTTTTTCCCCTTTAAATTATAGAAAATTGCTTAATTTGCCTGCAGAACAGCCATCCATGACAACCTGCTGCATCAATAGTACAGGCAGGTTAGTGTCTAAGGGCATCCCTTAAACTTTGGGTTAATGGACAGAAAGATGAAACCATTGTCTTGTAGCAAGCTTTTTGTAAGGGTGGTGCCCATCTCCTTCCCCTCATTACTGTCCCTTCCTCACTCTTATCAGCCACTCCCAACAACTAGGATATTCTGTGTCAGGTAGTCATTTCCAGCAACTAGGATATTCATGTGTCAAAGAGGTATCAAACCAACATGCTTCCAGGTTTAGACGCCACTCTGCTTGCCACCCCTCTTCTAAGTATCAAACCAGCATGCTTTCAGGTTCAAATGCCAGTGTTTTAATCACCTGGCTAGCCACTTCCCCTCTGTGGCACTATGACATACAGTGGGATAAGGACACTGGCCTTTGCCTACAGTAGGACTGTGCTCACCTAGTCTGTTTCATTCACTGGGTTCCTCCAATCATTGTGTTGTAAATAATAACAATAAATGTTTATTTTATATAGTACAGAATCACACTCAGGAGAATGAACTAAGCGCTTGACACGAAAACTTGGGATGTGCTGGTCAGACAAAGAGCATAGGGTTATGGTAGGGATGATGGGGAAGAGAAGTTCAAAGAAATAGGCAGGACAATCACCTTCAATGAAATTAGCGCACAGACAAATTGTACTCATTGTACTCAATAAAAGCATAAATGGACAGCCACAGCAAAGAGTAGACCTGTCACTGAATAGCAAGTCGAGCCTTTAGCCACAGATGCTCAGTGCAAAGGAGCTTGCTTTGCCTCATGGAGTTCCTTATCGATTTCTGAGTACCAAGGTACACATTTTGATTGGCATATCAGACATCAGAAACACTGCAGAATGATATCAAGACACTAGAGCACGATACTGAAACACTAGAGCATATCGATACTGGAGCATGATATGAAGACACTGGACCATGATACTGAGATACTGAAGCATGATATTGCAACACTGAAGCATGATATCAAGAAACTGTGGCATGATTGCTGAAAATATATGGAGAATAGTATCTATTTGATCAATGGACGCGAGGTGATGCAGTCCTTTGAACAGATGTATATAAAATGCTTGTCTGTCAGTACAGTGTAGAGAGTGTGTGAGATGAGATGCTGGAGCTGTTGGCAAACAAAATACTGTAATGGTCATGCAAGAGCTCAGAACAAAAATCTACAGGTTGCACTGAGATCTTTAGATCTGTGACAACCCAGTCCAAGGTATGGTCTTACTTGTGAGTTGTTGGGTTGCTGACTGAACAAAATAAGAGCTCTGTAAATGCACAGCTAACGAAATGAAATATGGAGGGCCATGAGTAATACACAACTTCAAAAGCCATGTATAGAAACAACAGAGGTGTAGAAAAAGACAGGTACTTATCAAGTGATTACCTGTAGAGGACAACTGTTTCCTTGACATGTAGGGTGGAGAAATGACTTCAGGCAATAGCCTACTTATGTTAAGTCAGCACAAACACTATCTTCATCTTGTTAAGGCATGTTTCACTTATGACAAAGAGATTAAAATTGTGATTAGTGACAAACTCAATGTTTTCGGTATGCTTTTCTGAATGGAGTGCAAACAAGACAAATTGGGCGCTTAAAAGTCCAATACTAAGGTGGGTGTTCACTTGTAAAATAGGAGAGACATGGCAAAGGGTTAGAACATGTGGCAGTTAGAGATTCTTTGTATGAGCTTTGAAATGAAAGAAGCAATCAATGGAAATCAGGATGGGGCCGCAAAGTACTTCATGTTTATTTCATTACTGTATGCTTTAGTACTAAAGATTAACAAAAATTGCTCCAAAACAAGCTTCAAACATCACTGACATTCATTCAAAATTAACAACTCTGATAGGGCTTATACAAATATTACTTTCAGAATTCTTTTTGAAATAGCAGCACAGACTTCAGCTTTATGATAAAACATTCAGTGGCAAGGATGTCAGTTCATGCCTGTGAAATAGCATCCATTCACCCTGCAAATGCATTTTATATTGTCCATTGTTTTCTGTATACTTACACCCTGATAGTAGGTTAGAATTGCCTGTTCTTACCAAATGAATTTAATGTCCTTTCTACTGGACAATTTTCTGAACCCTTTAAGTACATCATGACTGGTATTCATCATCCCAGCTAATTGATCAATTTTTAGTTGACATTGGAACGGAGTCTAATAATTTTCTGAGCGAGCAATGGCGATCTGTTTTGGAGTTGTTTAATCTTTTTGACATACAATGATAAATGTAAGGTGTTTTGTTTTGTGGAGGTGTTGTTTGCTTTTCCCCAGTGTTCAAATGAAAAGATGATGATAGGATCATATGCTCACTTTTAGGCAATCAGCATATTGTGGATATCTGGCAGAAGAGTGATCAGAATTTCTATGGTCTGTCACACTTGATACCCAGCACATCAAAATTACATACTTGATGCCTGCAGCAAGCACTGGGTGCTTGCATTTCAGGTCACGTCCCAGTCTCTATCAGCTTTAGCATTTAAAATCGTACTACTTTTTATGTTGGCGGCCCGGTGGCACAACGGCTAGCGCTGCTAGCGCTGTTAGCGCCTGTCACCAATACAGTGAAGGTTGGCTGCCCTGAGTTCATTTCTCGTCTCGGGCATGCTGTTCTTTCTCTGCACGTGGCATCTGTTTACAGGGCTGGCTGCCCTCCGCCAAGGACGGTCCCAAGCCCGGCTGAAAAAGGAGGAGGGTTGGGCGTGGGGCCAGCACCCCTACCCCATAAAAACAAATCCTTGCTACCAAAACATCGACAACAGTTAAGGCTGTAGTCGATGGCCTATGCCCCAGGAGGGGCGAAGGGCCTAAAAAAAAAAACAACTTTTTATGTTAAGCATAAACTGGATTTCTACTAGACCTCTGCTTCATCTTTACTGTGAAGTGCTACCCATTTTTCAGCTTCTCTTAAACTAAAAGGAAAGAGAAACAAAAGCCAGACTGGTTTAAGGAAAGGCATAATGCACACACACCTGAAGCTCTGTCCCCACAGACCACACAGGGCTCATACTTGTGTTCAAACTGCTGCTTCTGACTGACCTTGTCCTGCACAGCACGCTGTTCTTCACGCAACCGTTCTAAGCGCTGAGCATGCTGCAGTTCCTGAAACATTAAGAGTACTGTGTTACTGTGTGCTCTGCAATAGTTTCTGAAACATTAGGACACATAAGTTACTGTGTGTTGTGCTGCAGCTCTTGAAATACAAGCTATTCATAATTACAGTTGATACCACAGTATGACATTTTCATTACTATGTTTGAGTTTTTGTCAGTGTCATATGATCATCACTTGATATAATATGTCATTTGCTATACCACACCCAGACCCTGACCTTTAGGACAACTAACCTGAAATCCTTTCAGCGACAACCTGTAATCCTACACACACACACACACAAAAAAACCCAAAACTGTAACCTTGATTTAATGAGTATAATCAGTCCTAGACAACATTAAATGAAAACTGTTTCTTCGTAACTGTAATTAAATCTAGAAAATCAGCTGTCTTTGAAAGAGCCTCAATGGTTGTTAATGACATGTTTACTTCTGGCTGCCTGATATCAATTTTGGAAAGAGATGTTGAGATATTGCTACTAGTTTTAAAAATAAAACTGTACACTTATACTGTGTGGATTATAATACTGTACTAGTGTCAAGAGTATGTGGTGATTCAATCTTTTGAGAAAGCCACAAAGTTCTTATGTTTCTAGTTTTATAAATGCTCAGTAATAGTGTACCATTATTTTCTGTTAACCTTGTGATTCCATTTTCACCACAGCAGCATAAGTTGTTTTATGTGCTTACCTGATCGTTGCCAGGTTTCTTTTAGTCAGTTGTGTCTCACCTTACCATCAGCTGTCTGCTAAAGAGTTCTTTGGGGGAGAGGGTGCATCTGTTGTCGTTCTTCTTCGACAATTGTTTCAAAAGTCTTTTAGTTTGTTTGAATTTTGCTAATATCGTTCAGCATTTACCCCCATAGAGTATGACCCAGAGGACACTGCTTCTGTAGATTCTTAATTTTGTACTCCTGCTTAGAACATTGTTTTTTCCAGATTTCTTTCAATATGGTATAATTTTGATTTGGTTTCATTAGTCTGCTCTCCTCAAAAGTACCTTTATCAGCTGCCAAGATATGCCAGTTCACAAACTTTTCCCACATCTTTGCAGCCAAATGTAATGGGACCTGTTGACCTGGCAATGTCTCATTTTTTTGGCCTATTTTCACTTTGTCCTATTTTGATGCAGTTTCATTTAGCTTGTCAATCCTCTCTTGTGAATCATCTTGTTGGATGGATAGCAAAAGAAAGTCTGTAAGATCGAAGTTCTTATGGCTAGTTTAGTAGTGAAGTGTTGAGCAGAGGTATCTTTCTATCTTTTGTTTGTTTTGTTCACACGTATGAACATAATGATGAGAGAATATATCCCTGTTTGACACTGTATGCAACAATGAAGTTGTTGACTAGGTAAATTTTCTACAAACCGCCTGACAATGAAACAATATATATATATAGTGCTCTTAGGACTTTAACTAAGCCTTAGTGATTCATGTTTTTTCAGTCACTGAACACAGTATAGAGAGCTGTTTTCATTTTCTTTTGGCAGAGGTAGGGTAGCGTAGTCTATCGAGGAATGAAGATATCTAGATGGAGAGTACATAGTGAGTACATTAGACACAGAGGCAGTAAAGGAACCACTGATGAAGCTCTGACTTATCACAGCCAGCTTGTAATCTACTTGGACTTGAATGGGCAGCAACTGAAGCATACAGAGATTACACTTTCTTGACAAGGACAAAGTATGTGTGGAAGTTCTAAACTCTTTGTAGTTTGTCAGTTAAATGATGTGGACACAAATTGTTAACTTTGACATATGGCTGTCTTCACGACCTTGCGCCTGCATATCTCCAAGAACTCATTCACCGTCACCAACCTCAGCGGAACCTTCATTCAGCAGCCCAATTCAGACTTCGACGACCGAGTGTTCAGTCAGGGAATACCAACAAGAAGACTGTGGGTTTCAGATCCTTCTCTAATGTAGCCCCGCTTTTGTGGAACTCGCTTTCCCTCTCGACTAAGGAGTCTGATAGTATTGCATCTTTTCGGAAAAATCTTAAGACTCACTTGTTTAACATTATTTGAAGTTGTTCATTTGCCCTGCAGTTTGGTGGCTGCTGGGTTCCCCGTGCATTGAGCGTATCTCTGTGATACGGATACTAGCGCGTTACAAAACTACATCATCATCATCATCATCACCCAGTGAGGAGACAGTTGGAATGATCAGCTCTGGAAAGAACTGGTGAACAAACCAATACCAGATAGCCTGATGACACTGATTTGATAAATAGCTGCAGTTGCTAAATGACAAATGAGTTATATGGTGGTCTCGGAACATCATTTGAGATGACATTGCTTATACTGCAGACAGAAGTGAAGGGATGTTATGAGTCCCCGCCATGATGAAGGATGGTACACAAGATGACTAGTAAGGGATGTAATTCTTGAAGGACCTCTGGTAATTTTTCTGTTTGATGTAGTGTTTCAATATTCCAACAACCTAAAGCAATTGGTTTCCTGATACAGCCGGTCAGCTGTCAGTTTGTCAATATCTTTGCAGCTTTGGTCCCAGCCTTCATAACTTGTTACCGGGTCTGTCTCTCCAATGTCACTTGTTTTTTTGTTTTTTTATTTTTCTCTTGTCTTTTGTTTTGTAATCATTTCTAGAACACTTTCTTTTCATCAGAATTGTTAGCCCAATGCTCAGCCCCCTGTGACCTGGAGGACTGGCACATCCTACTTTGTCCGGTGTTCATCCCTTCGACATGTCCAGCATGGATGGCCTCTCTATTAGGAACTTACAGTTTTAGTTGGCATAGCTCTAAGGGTCATCAAAATGCCATACTTCCACAACACTGCATGCCATTCATCCTAGATACTGTAGCTACTATTAAGTGCAATTTTAATATAACATTTGCAATTATCACCTAATCAGACATATGGTAAACATGTCTCTATGCCATAGCACTATGCACTATTCAATTACTATGCTACATACTTTATGGCCTCCTCAATCATGATATATGATCATCATAACATCTGACACAACCTATAGGTACTCTCACAACATGATTGCTAGTCTACTTGCTAAATGTTGAATCAGGAAGATGCATATTTAGAATACAATAAGCTGCTCTTTTTGCAATTTACACCATAAATCACCTACATGATAAAAACTCCTATGTACCATACCAGTTACACTATGGCACAAATATTAAACCACTGCAATTTTCCCCTTTTCACAAAAATATATTTATTTCCAAAAGACTTCTTAAACTTTTATGTTGAAAAATGCTAATTATCTTGGTACATAATAAAAAGTTGACTGATTTTTAAAGAGTACAGCCTGGTATAACTTTGCATTGTTTGGCAAACACAGGCAGGATAATGAGAAGCAGTACAAGAATATCCATGTTTTCTTTCGGTACATATGCTGCCCATTGCATACCTATGTGCGGTTTGCATATACGTCACTTACTTTGAGTTTGGAAGCCCAATCTATGGAAGAGATGCTTGCAGAAGGCACCTGCACCACTTGAGCAGCATCCTTTAATTTGCTTGCAAGGTCAGCAGCACTCACACCTGACACCACCACTTGTGTTCCATTGGACATCACTGCCTGACCTCCCTGCCAGCAACATTAAACATCTGACAGGGTGCATCTTGTGGCAGTTTTAAATGACAAAGTATCTAGCATCATTCCTATCCCTCCTATCAACACTAAACATCTGACAAAAAATTTCTTGTGACCTTAGCTTTTAACTGTCAAAGTATCCTACATTATTCCTTCCCACCCTGCCATCAACAAAACTTAAAAGTTAAATATCCAACAAGATGCTTCTATGTTTTGTATTAGCTTATGAGGAAAAACACAAGATTTTAAAAATGCAGCATGCTTCTTTTTCGTGTTATAATAAGAAAAGAAAGCAAGTGCAATGCCAAAACCAACTTATAAAGGTGGAGCAAAACTATTCTAAAATTTTTTACCATTCCTTCAAATATCAATCAGCAAGATAAAAGGTAATTATGTTAACACTACTTTTAATAATAAAAACAACAGAGTACATTCCCTGACTATGATGGTAAGCTCAAGGTGCTTCACATAAATTATAAGTCACATAAGCACACATTTATCAACCAGGTATCAAATGCATCATAAAAAACTGTATTCACCACCATTCAAACAGTAGCTCGCTACCTTTCACACACACACAGAGCCAATACTCACAGAGCTCTGTGGGGTGGTGAATGACACAGGAATTGTCAAAGCCCCCTGAGCTAGAGCAATGGGAAGAGTTACTGCCCCCTGTGAGGTGGTAGTGCCAGAACCTGACAGGGGTGGGTTAATGACATGAATCATTTGTTCTGCACCAAGGCTGCTGCCTCCGGTATCCATCACAATTACTTGTTGCCGTGCTCCCCGCCCAGATGAGGTCGTTTTTCGAGAATTTTTCTCAGATGCCATGCATTCCTTAAAAATAATTCCAGCTAAAAGCCTTGTTTTTCTGCACAATAGAAAAATTGAATAAATTAAATATTTTACTTACAGTTCTTAATCTTTTCAGCACAAAAGTTAAAATCATTTTATTTTAGAAGTTGCAAATATTAGAAAGTACAGCATTCCTGACTAAACTTTAGAAACGTTTTGGAGTCTAGCCTTACTTCTTCTATTAACTTTAGAAATGTCTAGAGCAGGGGTGGGCAATTAATTTTCCCAAGGGGCCGCATGAGAAACTGGGATGGTTCTAGAGGGCCGGACTAATATAGTTAACTCAGTTTTACCCAATACTGTATATATAGTATATATACTGGTGGGCGGGTCAGCAGACGGGCCGGTCAGAGACAGAAGGCGGGCCGGATCCGGCCCGCGGGCCGGCGTTTGCCCAGGTCTGGTCTAGAGTCTGGTTTTATTTGTTCCATTAACTTTAGAAATGTCTAGAATCTGGTATTACTGGTTCCATTAACTTCATTTACATATTTACTGACTCTTCGCTCACTTGAGGTTCAAAGTTAAGATTCCCCACTGCACAACCAAATGCCCTCTAAAGGGTACAAAGATTCAAAGTATGTTTTTAGTTAGCTATATTCCTTACTAAGTTAAAAAAAAATCTGAGATTTTAATATATTTTATAAATCACACAATTCAAGTAAAATGATTGCTCTCAGTACTAGCTATCATTAAAAACTACAAAATGACTACAACTATATCCACAGGCAGAAAGAATAGCTAGAAATCAGTCATAAAGGACTGTTATCACATAAAGGGCAGGGGAGGACAGTACTGAATCAATCAGGAAAAGAGTTTACCCAGGAAGCATTTAAATACTGTCACATACAGGGCAGGGCAGGACAGAACTTAATCAGGAAAAGAATTCACTCAGGAAGTATTTCAATACTGAGAGAAAGTGTGATCTCACTTGCAAGGAAAAAGAATTCCGCAAATGGGAGGATTTAATGGCAGCTTCTTCTCCTCTGTATGGCTTTGAAAACTGGCTGAATCACATGGAAGTAGTTATATAACTGCTAAGAGGGTTCTCTACCGACTTTTGATGACCAGCAGCGGTCAGCCATATAGAGGTCACAAACTCCTTGAACTTGATGGGGATGCTACAGATGTAGCTACTAGTCATTAAACGGTGGACTATGCTGGTTTGAATCTACTCTGTCTGGAAGCCTGTTGGTGAGGTCAAGGTTCATTGTTATCGATGGCAAGATCAGTACCTTTTGCTAAGTATTGACTGCTTACATGCTGGTATGAATCTCCAACTGATAGATGGTCAAAATGTGGTCTTGGCAGTTGCCAAACTTCTTGTAATCCCAGACTGTTTCATGTCCTCAGCTAGTTCCATCACTCCAGCTATTTTAGGGCTAGATAACCACTGAGTTGCTCTGCTGGCTTTGGCTTAGTATAATATCACAAGACATTTATCTCCCTTTGTGGTAGTCACCCCTGGCAGCATGCATTAATGACTTGGTTACATGCCATATCAGCAAACATTTGCGTGTCATACTTAAAATGGACACTTTGCATATTATTCAAAAATCTACATGTATGATTGACAATATATTGTCAGAGCAAATATTTCTGTCAGAAGTCACACGATGACCAACCACCAGTTTAAAAAGAGATTGACAAAAACACACTCAGTATCTAATTTAGGAAACTACAATAACCCACACACACACAAGACTTACAGAATTTATCTCCTAGGATCTTAGTTAAATTAAATAATTCAATAAATGACACAGTTTTGATTAACCATTATGAGGTTTCCTTCCTCATAATAAAAATAAACATTCCTTGTAAATTGCAATCGGTTTAATGATGCCAGGTTTACATTACTTAGCAAGCTATTTTTTCTTTAGCACTTTATCATTTTTTTTTTTTTAGTTTTCAACAATACAATTGGAAAGCTATAGATCTGACTCACATTTAGTTGTGCATTTAACCGTAGCTGCATTACAGCAGAACAGCATACTGCCATAATGTACCTATAACCAAGCTACATTTCTAGCCTGAATGAAACAGCAAAGCATATTGCCATAATGTACATATTATCACAGGTGCAAGTGGCCTTAAGGTCACCTCAGGCTAGTACAAAGTCAAGGCCAGTAAAGTTGATCAAGTAATTATCAAGTGGAATAAATAAATTGTGGTGACGATTGGTTCTGCAGACAGGCATTGCATACATGCAGCCAGACAGCAAGAGTGAAATCTTACATGACAGTACATGATCAGATTTAGAGAGGATGTGGGATACCTTCCTAAGGATTTGCTGATGAAAAAAGGTTGCCAAGTACCTCTGGTTCTGGTGATCTTGGAACAGATGTTAACAAGGGAGACATGACTTTATTCTCGGTCCCTATGGAGAGGCTGTGGAACTAAAAGATGAAAAAAAAGGTGAAGATCCTTTCAATGAAGGACTGATAGAACCAAGTGAGATGACAGAGCTGACAAAGATTTGAGTTTCAGTAGAAGGTAGAAGCATTGTTGACTTTCATGGAGGAGGATGTCCGTGTTGATGTTCCACTTAAGCTTGTTATCGAAGATAGTACTTAAATATTTATGTCAAATATCTTGATGGCAGCATCATAGATAGTACTGATGACAAAGTCAGGAAGAGCACCACTGTGAACATGTTCACTATCATAAAAAAGACAGCAAGGCAGTCATCAGCAACTTTTATACGAAAGCTCTTATCTGTAGTATGGAACGTGCAGCAATAGTGCTTATTGTGCATTGACTGCAACATATTGGATGCTCAGCATTACCATTTTCTGTACCTATCCATTGCTCACACTTAGTCAGACCTGTGAGACTTGTAAACTTGATAATTATACCAACACAGGTCATTTTTTAAACATGGATGCATTCTGCAGCTTTTTTAATGCTGTTTTTTCACCAAATGTGATCTTTATAATCATGTTACATATACAAGAGAATGCTGTCTAAGCAAATTCTTCATCTAATTAACTGCATGGACCTACACTACCTACTACTTCCACACTTTAAAATGGGTTCTTTTGGGATAAATTTGCATGGAGCAGATATACCTGATTCTCATCAAAATAATTCACCGTTTGTTGCATTTACTGGCATGACATGATTTCCAAGGGTTTTTCTGATATTGCATTGGTGCATGTATCAAGTTTGGGCTGAACGATGCTCTCTTACGGGTGTAAATAATACAAATGTCACCACACTGGTTTGACATATGGTGTAGCACTTAGTAATTATGTGCAGCATCCATCACCTCATTTTACTTAATGGTACGAATGAAATACATAAAGCAACGTTGGCGACATTGCTTAGTAAAATTTACTGTCCTGTCTGGTCAGTGACCGATGATTTGCATAAAATATGCATGTAACCTAGTTCTCGACATGACCATGAGCTAAAGGACAAAGGTCGAACAAAATCGATACATGATGGGGAAAAGTGTTACAGAAAAAAATGACCTAGTTTTCCTCCTTTACTGTCTTCAGCCGCATAAGCTCACCAAACAATATGTTTAATGTATTTAAGCCTATCAAAAATACGCGTTTTTAGAGGGAAACAAGAGATCGAAAAGGTACGCTATGGTCTCTGACCGTGTCAATGATATACAAACAGGCAGAGGTCATGCACCTAGCCCATGTGGCTGACCGGCCGTAAGAGGTTATGTTTACAGCACCAAGCAAATGTCTAAAAAATAACAATAAAGCACAAGGTCTGGACAAAAGTACCTCAAGGCACATATTTATCGACAGATGCTGCCACTGCGCAGTTTGCCGTCGGCGGATTAACAGCTACCGATAGTATTTCTTGTTGTTTCCCTCTGAGACTGAAGCCAGGAAATGGCGGCCTGAGAACAAGATGCGTTTGTGTATGGCTTTTGACTGAAATCTTTTCAAAACGCTTCCCAAAATGAATGAATTAAGTGTATACTGATACAAACACTCAAAAGGAACCATACCTGATATTAAAATGTCATCAGTGCGAACGTTTTCTCGATAAATTATATTCTATCTTCGCAGACAGGAATAAAGGTCAGAGGTTGTGACCTATGCCGAGCGACGCAAGAACCCTAACAATTTGATTGGTTGAAAATTACGTCAAATATTTCAGTCTCGAGCGATACCACGAGGAATGGCGGGATGACACGCGCCGAAGGACTTGAGCTTCTGTCGCTACACAACAATGTTAGGTACACCTACACACACGCACCCTCATTCCTGAAGGTCCGTGCCTGCAGACTTCTGTGTATATACCACTTCGGACTCGAGGCTGTAAGGGCTTGTTGTGTCACGTAGAAATTAAGTAGAAAAGAAGCAGATGATATTTTGGCATAGTACGTCTGACTACTGTTTTCACCAGCTTCATTTATGTTTGTTTTTGTTTACTGCTACTAGACTTCCATCAAACGTGTTGTGTTTATTACTGTACTTCCATCTCTCGTGTTGTGTTTACTTCTGTACTCCCATCTCTCGTGTTGTGTTTACTATTGTACTTCCATCTCTTGTGTTACTACTAGACTTCCATCTCTCATGTTGTGTTTACTACTACCATCTTTCATGTTTGTGGAGTAAGTTGATGATTTATTTAAGTATTTTATGAAACTTTCTCGAAATTAATAGTTATTCCATAATAGCCCGTATTATGCCGTCGAAAGAACCACGAGGTTTTTGGTTTGTTTTGAACAATCAGCTGCCTGATATTTTTCAATTTTCCAATTCCAGTTTTCTCGTTCTCTCTATAGTGGAAGTAATGATGCAAAACCCACTTTCTCCATATCCCCAGTTGCAGGAAAGTGTTTCAGGACAGACTAGAACATAAGCTGCAGGATCTAATTCCAAAGGAGACAGTAAATCGACAGACATTTGTGAACCAGACTTATGCCAGTTTCTAATGACAAAATACCTTTGGTTAGTACTTCCAACAAGATTTTTTGGTTGTAGACGGGTAGGGATATTTTTATAGAGGCTTTAGTGCCTGTCAGCCCAGTAAACATTCCACACCCAGATAGAAATCACTTCACAGGATGGTACTATAAGAACTTTGCTTTATTGACAGTGACACCTATCCCTATTTCACATCCCATCTCACCTTTAAAAAAGACTTAACCCAGTTAGTGCAAACTACAACATCTAATTGCAATGTGTTAAAAAAATGTCACATCATATCATTATTAGGTTATGTCATTTTTGTTATTATCATCATAGCCTTGCAGTGATGTCCCTTGTCATTCTTCTTTCTTTGATAAACCATGTGGCATACAAGTACGCCGAGAGCCAGCATGGTACCCCCCTATAGGCTCTGAGACAGACAGCCTTTTCAGGCCCCTTGTAATTGTAAATTATTTTCCTAGTATATAATGACGTGCTTACAATTTGATTGTCAACATCTACATTTTATTTAGTAACATAATATAGACTGCAAACATTAGGACAGATGCACTAGGATCTACATCACTAATTGAACATAGAATTGTTTACACATGAGTGGCTAGTAAATTAAAGGATCGAAATTGTAGTACCCTGCTCTATAGAAAAAGTCCCCAGAATGAGGAGTGTTACATCAACCTTTTCTTTAAAGAAGGGGGAAAATAATCTACTGACCAAGGCCGGCCCCCCCCCTTCACAACTGCAGGCCCATGTACACCAGACTCCCCTGTGCTGCAGCTCTGCCCACTACAGAGACAGATGTAGACAGCTCAGGGGGCCATAAAGACAGACATGGACAGCTCAGAGAGTCACATAGATGTGAACAGCTCAGGATGCCAGACTGAGAAGAAGCTCTGGTATTCCAAGGAGATGCTAGAAACAAGATCCCTTGTCATCACCAAAGAAAAGAGCAAAGTCTGACAGGCATGGTCCCAGGAATACCAAAGAAAAGAAATAACAGTCTCCAAAGTTGTAACCAGAGATAGAATTACAATCTCCAAAGTGTAATGGTGTCTTGGACCCTCCTAAAGTTGTAACCAGAGATATAATTACAATCTCCAAAGTGTAATGGTGTCTTGGACCCTCCTAAAGTTGTGTCCTGAGATATTTTAGAAACTTTGCTCCTTTAGTAGCTTCCTTCCCACCATCGTTGTCAGTTGCTACATCTAGTCCATACCCATTCTTTGTCAGTTGGTGCTTCCATTACATACCCATTCTTTGTCAGTTGCTGCTTCCAGTCCATACCCAGTTTTTGTCTGCTGATGCTGTACCTTCTATGTTGAGGCAGTTGTCATCCCAGTGCTGAAGAAATTTAGTCTTGATCCTAATGACCTAAAATTATTGCTTTGTCTCAAATATTTATTTCCTTTTAAAATAGTGAACAATTTTTAAAGACTTTGGCATTCAGCTACTAAATATGAAAGCATAACTCTACCACACTTCTACTAATAAAAAATATTGCCGTGGATACCTGTGCAAGTGCATGTTGAGTGCAATCTATCACAGTTGCCCCCCCCCCAAATTTCAACATTGTATCCTTAACATTCTTTCAGTGTATACACCTGTTCAGCAAATTCACTTCCTCTAATCATAACATTCTCAGCACCCCTGAGATACCTACTGTTTTGGTGAGCAGGCCTTGTCACAAATTGGTCCAAAGCTGTAAAATTCCCTTTTATATTATCATTGTTACATTGACTTTACCAAACACTTTAGGAAGGCTTTACAGATGTTCCTGTTCAAGAAATACTTTTAAGAGTACTAGTTCTTTTTCACTTTGTTTCTCCAGTTTCTGTGTTTGTACTAATGCGCATGTACATGTGTGAGTGTGTTTATACAAATGTACCTGTAGGTGTGCATGTGTGTTTTGGTAGAAATTGGCCTTCATGCATCTCTTGTTCTTACTCACACTGTAGTATAGTGTCAAAACCTTCAGGCCTTCACATGCCAGCTATGCACAAAATGCAAGTAGGCATTATTGACACTCGCTAACAACTGTTTGCTGTTTAACCTTTTAGAAAGAGAGTGTGTGTGTTGGTGGGAATGATGGAGAACAGAGAAAGAATGTGCTTGTGTGCTTAGCTTTCTTGCATGCTGAAGAGCACCCATCAGGCTGCAATTTTAACTTTATAGCATTGCTTTTCACAGTGATGCTTCTCAATACAACATAGTGTACATGACCATGCATCAGCAAACAACCATATCAGGAAACTGGTGCAAAATGAGGGTTTTTCGTTAGCCAACTGTGTCTGGTGTAAATAACTCTCTTTACAGTCAGTACTTGGTTTTATGGTTTGTATACATGTTGCATTTTTAAAAACATAATTTCTTCACACATGCACTCGGTCAGGGATATTTAACAGGAGCTTTTTCTTGTGGCTGGTTGGTGATATATCAATCGCCATGTTGAAAAATGTCTTATCATGCCACACCTGTGGTAGAATGCATCTATGCTAGTTGTATTTAAAGGTATTTTGTTTTGTAAAAACTTGTGGTGAAACATTTTTTGTCTCAACTTTGTTTTTAAAATGTGCTTTTAGAAATTTTTCATTTAAAACATTTAGTGGTCTGTCTTTTGTTAATTTACCATAAATATTGAAGAAAACGAACCTGTTTCGATTTATGTGTACAGATTGATTATTGATGTGCATAGACACATACACTCACTGTGCCACCTAGCAGGGCATGTGTGCAACGTCTGTTGTAAATGTTTGCATGTGATCCACAATCTTACCTGGTGACTTACCCTGATACTGACTGGTCTTATGTAGTGTGTCTGCACATGCATGCATGAGTGAATGTGAATGACACTGACTTTGTAAGGCATATTTGATCCCTAACTAATGTGTGCTTTTAGTTGTGAGGGGAAGAGCTTTAAATATATACACTTTCATTATGTTTTAATTTTTTTTAATTTATGTATTTTTTGATTATTGCAGTTCTAAAATGAAATATCAGCACCATTTGCTGATAGTGCTGATTGTGTCATGGAGTGGTGGCGGCTTTGCAGCATATGAGTGGAACAACAATGACATGGCCATCCAACATGTGGCTGCATTTTTGCACAACAACCCTCATTTGAAGCAACTGTGTTTGAAGGATGATGGTTGTCCTTATAAGGTGTGCACATTCCAGCATCATCCAGTGACCATGTGAAAAGGTTTTATGTTCATCATTAAAGTGCTGTGAGCCTTCTTTCATTGATATTTAATGCAAAATTGGTGAACTAGACTGAACTAAGCTAAATTGTTTTGCCAAAACTACATTTAATGTGAAACTGTTTTTCATAAGTTCTGTGATATTTAAGAAATACTAGTAAGTAAAAGCTATAGTATTTAATAATAATAATCTGTGATTCATATAGCACATAATCACACTAAGGAGTATGCTCTCGTCGCTTTGGACAAGTAGGAGACATGGACAGAACACAAAGGATGGAAGGAGAAGCAACCATGCAGACAAGTAATAAAAGACAAACATAAAAGACACAAAAGGGAATAAGGAACAAATAATAATGATGGAGAGTATCATAAACATAAATCTGCAGAGAAAGATGAGCTGGTGGACACATCAGTGGGCTACAATCACAATTATTGACAGCTATGTTGATTGGTGTAAGGAGCAGACTTTTAGGGCCTGTTCAAGGAATTAGATGGTGGACATGGAAGGAGAGAGAGTTCCACAATTTCTGCAGCACAATAACTAAAATTTTGGTGACCATAGGTGGTTGGACTAGTGACAGATTCAGTCATCAGATGAAGAGCAGAATAGTCCATTTGGAATGAATGGGAAGAGATGTTCAGAGAAATAGTCAAGATATGAGACATAATAACAAAAACACAGCATAGACAGTTTGAACTGAATGGAGGAACAGACAGTTTAGGAAAGGAGTGGCGTTCCATTTTCTAGCTCTTATGTCCAGAAGGGCAGCAGAGTTCTGTACTTTCTGGAATTCAGGAAGAAGATTCAAGAAGCTTGCAGGTAATTAAGCCAAGAAAGAACACACACACAGACAAGAGTGGCAGTATCGCATATAGAGAGAATGCTTTATAGGATGCTGATATTATGGAGCTCATAATAGGCAGACTGACAGCTGTAACCTATCTATTAAGGTCATCTCTGCAGTAATCCAAGATTTCGGACAGACGACAGAAGGTAATGTTGGTGTCGCCCACCATGACATCTTGAGCAGTCTGTTTTATCATCGTTTAGTTTTTATTCTCTGTCATCAACATAGAATTGATGAGAAATATAATGAGGCTGGATGCATGATAAAGGTGGTTTTGTGTACAAAACAACAGAATGGACCTCACAAAAAAGGGGAGTGTCGTGGGATGTTTGACCGTTGATGAACACCGTCTGAGTCCTATCAGTTAGGAGTGGAACCATCATAGTGCAGATCCAGAAATTCCAGAGAGGATGGGAAGTCTTTGAAAGAACAGTAGTGTCAAATGCGGCAGACAGGTAAATCAGAGTAAAGCCAAAACATCATCACTGTCAGGGGCAGATAATGAATATGTCCGTGATTACTTTAATGGGAGTAGTTTCAGTACTGCAAAAAGGCCAATATGCTGACTGAGCCTGAGGGATGAGGTGATATCCTGTAAGTAAACTCAGAGCTGTGTCAAAACCACTTTCTCCTTCTAAATTATCTAGCAGAGGAAAGGCAAGTTTCAAACTGGGTGGTAGTTGTTTAACACATTTATGTAAAGCCTGGATTTCTTAAGAAGCCTCCTCACCATGGCAGTATTTATTAAATATGGGAAAACACCTTTTGACAAAGTGACATTAACAATATTTGTAGTGGCAGGAAGTAGAGCATCGAAGCATTCTAGAGGAAAGCTTGTGGGTATGCTTGGTTCTGTGAATGATCGCCTTGATATCACCCTTGAAGATTGGTCAAAACTTGGTAGGAGAGCAGCCCAAGGGAGAATGTCACAAGAAGAGATGTTGTCAGGTGCTGACATTAAGTCTGGGGATGATAAAATGTCTGAGATCTTACTAGTGAAAACTCACTGAAATCTTGCAGCAGCTGTTAAAGGCAGTGGGCAGTGATGGTGTTGTGACAAGTCCAGTCATTCAGCTGCCGATGTCAAAACAGCTTCTTGGAAGAGGTGCAGTTAAGTATCTGGGACTGAAGATAGATTGTTTAGTCTGTGTGTACACAATGCTCAACACATTGTTTTGTGGATCACTCTGTGGATGTTGAGTCCAGTCTTCAGTCAGACACATTCAGCTCATCAGCAAGTGCACTTCAGGTCACGGAGTTTGACATAAATCTGTGGACTGTCATATGAGACTTTGAGACCCTGGAGCATGATCATCAATACTTTACACAGGACACTGTCAAATTGATCGCCACAGTGGCTGTTGCAGTGCTCTCAGCAGTTGTGGTTTGCAAGCTTGTTTATCAATACTGCAGAGAGAGCGAGTGAATCTAAAAACTGGTGCCGACGATGGACATTTGCAATCAAGTTTGATCAGTACGCAATAGTGGTCTGACAACCAATCTTGAGAAACATTGACTGTTCACTTATCGATTATCAGGTAGAGACCAAAAGTTTGTTCAGATGGGGTCTATATATTGCAGAGCAGGTACATTGAACAATATGGGGACAAAAAAAAAAGATGTACGAATTCGAAAGATGTATCTGAAAATGACAAAGTAGTTGTAAAAGACTTTGAGGTACTTGATATTGGCTTTCAGTAATGAGGTACTTGACACTGGTTTTCAGTAATGAGTATTATCAATGTTTATGGACATGTCAAGGTGTTGATGGTAGTGATTTTCAGGATTGTGATGGTTACAGGAGGGGTTGAGGTCAAGTGTTGGAGAAGGGAACTGCTGGGGGTATGAAAATGATTGCAACAATGCAGACAAGCTGCCAGACTGTCCTGGTGATAGTCAGAACTGGTGAGGATTATTAATTTCTTTTTTTTTCTGGAGTTAATACCCAGAAGCTCTAGAAATAGTTGAGATAGTTTCTAGAATATCTGATGCAAGAAATGTTGCTCAGCTTGACCAAATACATTAACTCCTTAACATGTTGCAACCCTATTCTCCTCAAGGACTTGCAAGGATTAAACTAACCTCAACAACATAGTGCCCAGCATGACCAAATAACTAACTCCTTGGGCGTCACTAGTAAAAGGTTGAGAACCGCTGCAGTATAGTATTCCATAGCGTTTTTGGGTGGGGGGAACAGGGGGGCTTAAGACAGCTATTTATGTGTAATTAGTTTATTCCTTGTTGTTCCTTTAAGAAGCACAGGGCCGCAACAACACCTCGCCAGCAGACCCGGTTTTGGGCAGCCCCCTTCAGTTGGGCCCAGGTGGTTCCGATGTCCTTTCCTTGCTCTCTGCTGTTCTTTTCCAAGTCTGCTTCAGTCTCCCAACTTTCCTCTTCCCCTGAGGGTTCCGGTCACGTGCCTGCCTGGCAATGGTGTCAACTGGTTTGCACAGGCTGTGCTATCCAGCCCCATTTGCGCTTTGTGATGTCTTGGCTAGTGGCATTCTGCTTGGTTCTTTTCCACAGGCTGCTGTTGGAGATCTTTTCAGGCCATCTAATTCCCAGAATATGGTGTAGGCATTGGTTGATAAAGGTCTGGAGCTTGTTGTTGATGGTGTTTGTCACTCTCCAGGTGTCAGAACCATACAGTAGGACTGCTTTCATATTTGTGTTGAAGATGCGGGTCTTATTGCAGAAGGATAATGCTCGGGAGTTCCACATGGGGCATAGGCTGTTGAAAGCATGCCTGACCTTGTTTATGTGGCTTTTGATGTCATCATCCGCTCCACCATCCTTGTTGACAATGCTCCCCAGATACGTGAAGCGGTCTGTTTCCAGGATGTTTTCTCCTTGAAGTTGGATTGGGAGTTCCTGCTTGTTGTTGATTCTCATCACTTAAGTCTTTTTTCTGTTGACCTTTAAGCCAGTCTTCTCTGCTTCCTCTGCTAGATTACTTCACGGTCCTGTGTTGACATGAATTTACAAAGGTGGTCTGTCCACACACACAAACGCACTGCAAATTATTATTGAATAGTCCATCGAATGGCAGTCGCCACTCTACATGACATTTGTGGATTTTGAGAAGGCTTTGACTCCGTAGACAGGGAAACCATCTGGAAACTGATGCAGCACTGCAGATCTCCACCAAAGTTTATTGCCATCATCCAGCAGCTGTATGAGGATTCGACATGCTAGGTGATCCACAACAGGAAGCTGACACCTTTGCAGTAAGGACTGGAGTGAAGCAAGGTTGTTTGCTCTCGCCGACAATATTCCTGACCGCCATAGACTGGATCATGAGAAGAACAACCTCTAACAGCAACACGGGCGTTCAGTGGACTTTTGCCAGGCAACTTGAGGATCTCGACTTTGTGGATGACATCAGCCTGTTTTCCCACAAGCAGCAACATACACAAAGCTCACTCGGCTCTCAGAAGAAGCAGCAATGACGGGCCTGACAACCAACATCAAGAAGATGAGTTAATTCAAGTCAACAACAAGCAAGAAGCAAAGTTATGTATTACCAACATTGTCAGTCATTTTACTTACTGACAACAGACTTTGTAACTCTATTTTTATGAGCTTTTTTCACAAGCTTTTGATTATTTTCAGTCAGTTTGAGACTCTTGCTAGTCACTCGCTGACACTGATGTTGCTGCCTTGTCAAATGCTATTTGCAAAAAAATAGAAAATAATGAAAACAGCAAGTGTAAAAATACTTTATTTACTTAACAAAGAAAGTACAGCGTAACAGAGTTTCTATTAACGGTCTTCTCTCAGATCCTTTGGTCACCTGTACAGGTTCCCCTCAAGGCTGCTGTTCATACCATATACTAGCAGTTGTAGAAGCACTACAGATAGGAGCTTTCTTGACACTGCCTTGCTGTCAATTGTATAATAGTGAATGTGTTCATAATGGAGCTCTTCCTGACTTTGTACAATGGTGTGACAAACACTTCCTTATGTTTAATACATCAAAGACTAAGAAAAGGATCTTTGACTTTCGAATGAACAAGGCTAAGGCAGTTGTCAGTACTACCCATGATGATGCCATCAAGATAGTCAACTTAAAAATATTTAAAAACTATCTTCGATAACAAGCTTAAATGGGACGTCAACACTGACATGATTCTCTGTAAGAGCCAACAGTGCCTGCACCTCCCCCGGAGACTCAGATCTTTCTCTGTCAGCTCTGTCATCCTTACTCAGTTCTATCAGTCCTTCGTTTACAGTGTCATCACTTTTTTTTTCAGGTCTTCTTCCAAAGCCTGTCCCTAGGAAACAGAAACAGTCTTGTCTTCCTTGTTAATATCTGTTCTAAGATCATGGGAATCAGGCATAGGGACTTGGCAGTTTTTTGTCATCAGCAAATCCTTAGGAAGACATCCCTCATCCTCTGTATTTCTGATCATGTGTTAGCGTGTCAGTTTTCACTCTTGCGGTCTGGCTGTAAGTACGCGATGCTGTATGCAGAAGTAATCGTCACCACAGTTTGTTTATTTTACGTGACATTTAACACTTTACTATCGTAAAAAATACAGCAGACCACCAAGGTCTAAATCACTCTGTACTGTGAATTTCAAGTTTTAATTGCTGCATTTGTTTCATTATAGTTTAAAACTAAATGCACCTTTGTGACAGTAGTATAGTAATAAGTTTACATAAAATTACATACTTCACAAAGTACACATAAAAATTAAAAATAAGGAAGTGCACTGTGTTACTTAGAGTAACGGATCATGCAGTTAAATGACACAATGCTCATGTGGTGACATAAAGACTTGGTAAGAGAGCATTTTATGCGAACGAGCAGTTGGGCATCGGTAAAATTAAAACTCGTGTGAAATCAGTACTGGACTAATTAGCTTATCTGGCTATTTAAGCATCCCTTAGCTGACATATGATGACTGTCACCTGCAGATCACCTGACTTATGTGTGTGGTTCACAAGTGGTCTGCAGACCATGCTTTTGAGAACCACTGACCTAAGGTGACCATCTGTATCTACTGTTGCTAGGAATGTGTGTGTGTGAGAGACAGAGAAAGAGAAATGTTTTTATTTCTATATATTGCTAGTATGAGCACTATCTGGATTTGTCCTTGTGGACTAAATGGAATTGTATAATATTCCAATAATATGTTGTCTACACATCTCTAGTTCATTCTAGTCAGTGACTAGGTAAGTCTTACCTATAAACAAGTGACCTATAGTCAAATGGTAGACTATGCCCCAGCTGATGATATCAGGTTGCTTCTGCCTCTATGCGACTAGTGAGTTTCTGCAAACTGATGTTGCCACCTGTCCACTAATAAAGTGAAAAAATATCTTAAGGTTCCAGTTTGATAACCATTGTGCCATCGGCTATAAGTGGCACATCAGACTGTTTAACCTCTCCATTGACCCCTTGTGTTATCATCTGCTTCTAGAACCTGAGGTCATCACATTTGTTATTTTTCTTGCCGGCTGTAAACAAGACAGCCAATTAAGCGCTTTTAAGTTCCACATGAGTGATTTTTACCAGTTCCTGCAGGATGGCTTCCATGTCAGTGCTTCTTAATGTATTTTCTTGTGCTTAACTGTGCCTTTACAACCCCCATATATTGCTGTCAAGCAGTCCGATGGAGCTACGGTTATCATTTAGCCTTGTGGAAATGAATAACAGCATACTCAACTGACATTTAACATGTGACAGTAACTCTGTAAACTCCTCCTTATGCAAGTTTTCATCGAAATTTTGTTCTTTTTTGCATTGTTTCGTTTTATTACAGGGCACCAGACAAAACAAGCCAGAAACAGGAATTTTGGAATACAGCAGACTTTGGTTATGTCCAGCAACACAGAAAGGAAAGAAAATTGTATTGTCGACCTGGAAAGCCAGTATGTGTTTGTTGTTCATGGTACATACATAGAATGTTTATTCATTTTAAATCTGTTCATAAGCAAAAAATAGTTTGGAAGTATCTTTTCGAATCAGGAGGAGGTCACATGGCACTGGAAACTGTTTATATCTTCAGTGTCTTGTATCTGTTGAACACTTAGATAATGTTTTATTGTAGTCAATACAAGCTATTTCCAAAGTAGCACTTGGTATTGATTCTTACATGTAGTCCATAAATTTTCAGAGGCAAGTGTCATGCTTGAACTGTGTGTATGTCTTATTCATAAAACAATGGCAAATATTCCCTGGGGTAAAGTAAAATAAATCACCATCAGGTCAGGACATTGTAATGCAATTACACTGGTCAACACTGAATTATTACCGACTCAAAAAAAAGGTCCTAATCTATAGTATCTTGGTGTGCTGAACACGAATATGACCATGAAAAGTTTTTATTGGCAATCATTTTGATGATATTTGATATAGTTCATTGTCTATGTTTCACCATAAAAAATTACTAAGAGAACTTGGCAAGAAGATAAATCACAATTATAATTTAAGTGCAAAGTTAGGAGAAAGACACTGTTCTTATGTCATTCCATTGTGAAATAGCATTTTCATGTAATCCAAAATAATTATGTTAGTTTAGTCCTTGTTACTCATAGAGGAGCATAGGGCCTCAGATCCAAATGATGTTAGGTTTATCAAAGTGTATTTGGAAAAAGGCAATTTTGATACAGGCTTATGGACAATTGGTGATCACCGCGATGCCTCATCCTATATTTAGTGTATGAGATGTATTTAGTGAACTTAAGTGGTCCAACAACATATGAAAATAAAACATGACGATGAAGAGAAACTTTAGTATTAGGAATACGCTCGAAAATGCGGAAACATTGCTAGCCGTCTTTCTGTGTGCTCTTCTGTCATCATGATTATTTTTTTTTTTGAAAAGGTACATCCGAAAAAATTTAAATCTTAAAATTACCATCTTCCTGTCTCCATGTTAAGGGATATAATGCTATTCAAATGGTATTCATCTAACTATAGGCTTGGATTTCGTACTTTTTAGTGCATGGTTTTGTAGTAAAAATTAGTGAATATGACAGACTTGGGCATCCCGGGCTTGATAATTTCTGAAGGGCTGGACATATATTTCCAGACATGGAGTTAACATTGAAAGATTATTCCGTTAACTGTAATGTATGCTAATGTCACACAGCATAACATTTTATGGCGCAGGATGACTCCAGCCTGGAGTGTACAGATCATCTACGTATGTGTCATGCCTCCAACATTTTTATTGATTTGTCTACTGCAGGTCTGTCACACTCCACTAACCCGTAAGTGTTAATCTTTAAATATAATATTTAATCCTTTCACCTGTCTGTAGTATTTTCTGAAAATTACATCAGGCACATGTGTGTATGTGAAATATACATAAAGAAGAATTTTTTTATATGCAAAGTGACATTACCCTAGGAATTTGACAAAATTTGACTAGAATTTGATGGTCGCTACATAATCGACAAATACTAATCACACCCACACCCACACCCACACTTGCAGATGCTACTACTTGCACTGTTAATTATACACCCCATCTCCCAAAAGAAAAGAATTTCCTCCACATGTATATGCAAATACACTATTTTGTTTGCTTGCTCTCTCTCCCTCTCTCCCAGCCCTTTTCATCATAACAAGGACATTGTCAGGCAGTGTTATAACAAGGATATTTTGGGCAGTGTTATAACACGGATATTGTCAGACAATGTTATAACAAGGATATTGTCGGACAATGTTATAGCAAGGGCATTGTCTTTGAGACCCTAGCCATGCTAGTATCCCAGGCAATGTTTCAGCAGATCAGGCTGCCAAGGTCATTTGCCAGTCTCATGGCCAATTACAGTCTCAGTTGTCATTGGAATAAAAGTCTATCTTCATGTCCTATGTTGTCAGCCAGAATAAGTTGCATACCATCTTTCCCTATTTGGAAGTCTTTTTATTAGTCCGTTTCAAAGAGTTAATATTTTCGCGGTCACCCCCAGCGTGGCCAGCCACAAAACCACAGCCACTCACTCAGCTGCCACAATCACGTATCCACTCACTTGGTCAACCACTGATGAATGCAGACCAAAACAAAGATGAAATGAACAGTGCAACAATGAATTTATATTTACGCACAGAAAATAATAAAAAATAACCCAAAACAAACTACGGTATATACATACAAAACCAAGGGTGAGGAGTGAAGTAGTGAGACGAAACACCCACACACACTGCAGCTTAGTTCTGAGGGAGCAATTAGGGCAGTCAAGTACTTCACTGAGACCTTTAAACTGTGAGAAAGTGAGTATTCAGTCCTTTGTCACTCTCTGTGGCTTGCCCTATGGCCCTTTGCAGCACTGACCCTCTTCTGCCTGTCCATCTGGCACACAAAGGGGACTCTTTGCTGGTCAGAAACCCAAGCAGCCCGTTGGTCATGTGGGCACTTACATGCAGGTTGTGCGCTCACAGCTCCAGGAGAAGGCTTGGTTGCACCCAGGGATGCAGCTACGTCCTGCACTCATGCTTTCAATGCTGGACGATGACGGCAAATGATGGAAGGACCAAAGAGATCAGTGAATGAAGAGACGATTTCTACAAAACGAGAAAAGAGGAAAATAATGAAGATGGATAACAAAGATGAGCCTGTGAAGAAAACACCATCATCAGGTGGCTTCAACAAAACTCCCTCCTTTAAGTCCCACTCTTAGCTAAGGCCTCTTACAGTGTTAATAAATCTCCCTATAGACTTTCAAATGAAACAGATAAATTCAAACAGAACATGTGCGCACCACATGCGCTGTGACTTCTGAAATCTTATTCTCAGACTAACAAATGTTTCCTAGCACAGATGTCACACTCTCAGACTAACCGACATGATTAATCACATTTGCTCTGTTTCACGCGAAAGTGCAACCTTTTTCCTGCTGATCAGGGCCACTACAAACTCAATAATGCAGAAACAAAAATCGCACTCACCCACACAGCCTGTGATAGGTCAATCGGTTGATCACTTAAAGAACATAAAGGCGCCGGATGGCAGCGCCATGGTCTGATACCATCCTGCACATCCAGTCATTCGTGTGGGTACACCTTATGACAGGCCAGCAAAGTGCGGGGAGAAAACACGAAAAAATAAAAATAATTGCTGGCATGCAACAAATATCTCTCCCTGCGATATGACCTTTGTTGATGGTACACTATAAAACAAACACAGTCTGCTCATCTGACCTGTTTGTGCCATATTTCAGACAAGTTTAGCAGCCACACTTTTTCTTTTTCTTATCCTATGTTTTACGACAAACACTTCACACTAGCACCATCTTTGATACTTGTTTTTGTTAAAGTCGATTTCTTTCTTTTAAAGATGGTATGGCTTTATAGCCAGCTTTAAGTTTCTGGGTTTATTTACAGCCTTTGTTTTAATAGCCTTTTAGACCACTACACAAATTCTTTAACACCCTACTTACCATTTTCTGTTATCCATTATCTTATTTTTGTTTGGTTTATATTGTTAGTGGTGGTGTTATATCTCACCTGGGGGTCTTTCTTTTTTAATACTTTAGTGTAATATAACTATCTCTTGCTGTAAGATAGCCGTAGTTGCTAGCACAGCATAAAACTCTACCAACCAACCAACCTTTGATATTTTTAATTCTAACTTTAAGGCTTACATTTCCAGGAATACTATAAGTACCGTTGTGTCCATTTATTTTCCTACTTGCCACCCCATTATGCATGTGTGTATCTATGTGGGTGGGTGAATATGTGTGTTGTATAGGTTTTTTTTTCTGTGTGTGCATGAGTTCTTTGTGTGTGAAACAGAGATATGAATTATCAAGCCAACTGATTAGGTTAAAGTGCTATGAGCTTGCTCTGGTAAAGAAATGCAATATAGAAATACTATTATTATTATTTATTTATCTTTGTGTTCAGATATCGAGAAGATGTTTTGAAGAAAAACCAGATTGGGGGTCATTGTCACTTAAACAAAGAGCTGCTACAATCACAGCTTGATCACAAAAGTCCTCTACAGTCCTGGTAATGCCACTTTTTATGTGTTGTCAAGCAAAATCATTATTGTCACAGGCTTGCTAATACTTGTCAGGTTTCAGTGGTCTTGCTAATGACAATATTTTAATATTCAGCTTATGTATTTCTGGAATATCTGTGTATCAGCTTTGCTTGGTTTTCTCATGCCTATAATCTTGTCCATCCTTTTTTTTTTTGCCATATGATGAAGGTTGTATTTCTTATTTCCCCTGAAGTTTTCCCAACTATGCCACCATTTCATTGTTATTTTTCTTTGAAGTGTTCTCAGTGACTAACTGTGTGATGTCTTGGTATTTCTGCTTTAAGTTTCTCAGCTCAACAACATTGCAAAGGTGTCCCCATAATTTTGTTATCTCTAACTGTACATCCCATCATGTTTTCTTCCCTTGCTTTCATGTCACCAGCTGTGCAAGGCCATTGTATCATGCTGTTTTCCCCTGAAGTTTCCTAAGCCACCAGCTGTGTAAGGGCTTCTCCTCCTGCTATTTCCACTTTATTTTTCTCCTCTTACCAACTTCACCAGGTTATACCATAATGTTATTTCAAACATTTTCCCTAGAAGTTTTCCTTGTCATGAACTGTGCACGGTAACCTCATCATGTTGGTGATGTAAATATGTAAGACAGTTTCAGACTTTTGCTTTAAAATTCTTTAAGTTTTTGAAAAAGAGTATTGTAGAATTATCAAATGCAGTTTCAAGAATTTTGTTGGTTCTTACATCTGTGAGCATAGCCATGATTGTACATGCATGGATATAGGCACACATTCATATGTGTGTATGTGCATGTTTTGTGTGGAATGGTATCTGTACAGGGCTGCAGAGATGGAGCATTACACAGAACTGGTGGATCTAAAATGTGATATCTTCATTTCCAGACCCACATATCTCATCAAACTAGATGCCAGTTAGTCATGTTTTTATTTTATCCTATTTTTTTTTTTTGTTGTTGTTATTAGAATCTGAAGAAAATTTAGAAATTTGTTTTCTTGTATGTACCATGCTTCTGTATATATGTGTTGTGAATATGCATGGTGACATTTGTTTGAAGGTTGGATTGTCGAGCACAAATTATCTTGTTCTTGAGCGGATTAACTCATTGGCAACAAAGCACATTATGCAGATACTCAGGTATACTTGATAGTCATTCCTCTTTATAGCTTTACAGTTTCTTGACCCATGAAGAAGTCATAAAAATTATGAAGTTTACAATCCAGTCATGGCAGCACATTGAGCTGGTCTTGTCAACCTGATGAAGTTTACAGTCCACCCATTGCAGCACATTGAGCTGTTCTTATCTGCCTGATGAGGCGATAAAATTGAGTGGGGTGGGAAGGGATGAAGCAAGCAGGCGTAAGTCCTTTGTAGAATTCATGCCAGTCCTTGGAATTTCAGAGCAGAAGGAAAAATTGCTAAGGACATTTTTTTTTTACTTGAAAAAGTGGGATGAAAGAACTGAAGAGATGTACTTTAATGAAGGTCATAAACTGGAGTTTGTGGAGGCAAATGCATTGTGACTGGAATGCCTGAAGCTGCACTAGATGCTTTCAAGAACTGGAAGGAAGCCTGTCATGTGATAACTAGTATAGGGCTGTAGTGTGGGTTTACACGTCTGTTCTATCCACAAGGAAAGCGTACTCGTGGACAAACCAACTGACAAAAGGTGGGGGAGGCACAGCCTCTTAGAATCGGCACTTGAGGTGTATGTCCACTGAGTAAACGACCGCGTAAGCCATGACAGACGCTTGAAGTACAGTCACGAGGTAATGCTAGACGCTAGGTCGCCACTGCCATGTTGATGGGTAAACAGACGTACCTTGTTTACGCCATTGGGTAGGATAATGTTGAAACCTTGTTACACGCGAGCAGTAGTGAATGAATTGACCAGACTGGTTGGCACCTAAGGTTATGTACCGCGTTCTAGTGAGGAGGGGGTGTAGTGTGGACAGGATAAAGACAAATGGACCACCCAACTATAATGTATTAGCTAAGGAGGTATTGGATAGATTTAGATAGTGGTACAGTCCTAATGGGGAATGTGGAATGATTAACCAATCAAGAGAGAGAAGATGAGAATGTAACATCATGTTTGGCCAAGATCTTGGTCTTTTGCATTCGGCTCTCGTCAAGTAAAGTTGTCTGAGATCTACTCAAAGCTGTCCAAATTCTTTGCTGTAACCCTGTCTGAGAAGTGTGTCGGCTTCAACACAGCTGACTTCAGAGATGCATTGGCCCGCTCTGTAACAGAGTGTATGTTGGTTCATTACCAGCAGCTGTTTGATGAAACCTGTAGAGGCTGAATCTGGTGAATAAGCATCAGTCCCTGAGAGGTGCTGCGGTTGAGATATTGTTCAACCTAGAGGGACGAAAGAAGCCGGGGTGACACACGGCAAGACCAGAGCAAGAACGCCACGAGGAAGACACGTGGTTGACATAAGACAGTGCCAGAGTCTCTGCGCTAGAGAAAGAAAGCCGCTACAAATGATGGAGAGACATCAAGGGGTCCTCAGGCGTCGACGACTTCGGCGACATCAGCGTGGAAAGAGACTTTGTGTGCGAAAGATAAGTGGCGAGTGTGTGTTATGCAAAGTAGGGTACTATGTGTGTAGTTAGATTAAGGTTAGTTGAATAGTGACTCACTAGATATCTGGATTGGTAGTTAGGAGAATAATTAGATTAACTGGACACCTAGATAATAATTTTGAAATTGTATTATTTTTCTGTAAATGTTTTAATACTCTAGATAATTAATAACTTTCTTTAATAAACTAAATTGCCTTGAGCTGTTTATTGGGGTTAGGCTGCTGAGGGCTCACAAGCTAATTAAAAGTGGAATGAGCAATTTAGTTTAAGTGTAGCGGTAAATGTCAGCATGATTAGGTAGAGGCATCGAGAATGTGATAGGCCGTGGCAACGGAAATCATAACCTCTGACCATCTCCACGTGCTCTACTCCAGAGTTCATGACAAGGCCATTACAGAGGGACATGAGAGATAATACTCCTGATATAACAGTCTGATGAGGGCTGCACAAGCCATCCATACTATTGACATGTTATTTGTCCCATGGAGAACAAGCAAACCTTCACCATTCAGTCTGGCCAACTGTCTCATAAAAACATGACATCCTTAACGGTGGAATGGATAGCATGTTAGGAGTGCAGTTTAGCTTGCATCTTAGGGTGTAGAAGTGAGAGAGAGAGTTTGAGTACATACACAAATGTGTGAGTCCCACCCACACCACCCCCCAACAAAATCCAGTGGCGCCGATATAGCGACTTCTGTGCAGAAGGAGTAGGGAGGGTATTTCCCCACCTGTGACAACTACCAAGCCAAGACCTGGGAGTTAGTTTTGAAAAAATCAGCATGCCAGGAAATTACCCAGCCAAGACCTGGGAGCCGGCTTGGAATCATACGTGAAACTGTGAAAAGTAGTTTTCTTTTCACAAGGACTATTCAACGCAGAAAGAGTTTAGTTGGATGAGTGTTCTGCCTGATATTCAACAAAGGCGCAAGTTTAATATCTAAACATTGAATAAAGTGAGATAACCTGCCTTGGGGGAGGAATAAAGACTGAGGCCTTTGGCCTAGTTCTCAGGCACGGTAGACAAGCAACATTGAAATGCTGAGCGTTGTTTACAGTTTGAGGTGTGAGTGGATTATTTATTGTAGTTGGTTGAAATAAGTTTATGTTGACTAGGGGGAGGTGTATTATTCTTCAGTTGTTGATATGTGTTTTTATATCATGAACGACCTGGGTTCGGAAAAAAAGTAAAGTTACTTTTTTAAAAAAACTACCCCAAAGTCAGAATAACACTAAGCCAGATTTGTTTTTTGGGGTAGGGGGAGGCGAGAATACAGAGGGGGAAAGTCACCATCTTACGAAACAGAAATAGCTGCATGACAATACACATTCAGAGAACAAATTATACAATGGCACAAGACCTGAGTTTTTGCTAAATCCCTGGAATTTTTTTTTAACAAGCCATTGCCATCATTATTCTTTAGTTTGCACGTTCTTATTAAAAGACACTTGGTTAATATGAAACATTACAGGTGCCTGCTCAGGCATATATTTAGCCTTCGATGTATTCGTATGATCTTGTGCAGAAGTTACCTGTTTATAAAAAATAAAGTTCTTGTGGCCAACTGTTAAATCAATCGCTCTTACCTGAAGAGTTAGTTCCCTTATAAATCTTCGGCCAAGCATGACAGTGGCAGAATAAGCATGACCAAATAAAAGCAAAAAGAAAAACATGAAAGAAAAGTATTATAAGTTTCAAGAACTTTATTTCAACATTTAAATAAATCAACTTAAATGTATAGATGGCTTAAGTCGTAAAAGCAGGCAGGTTGATCTTTCTGCTATGGCCCCTCTGTTATGTCTCAATTTTGGTGGATTTTAGCAAGTCTTGATAGGGAGGTTTTACTGTACATAGTTTTCAAACTGACCAAGTGTTACCTATCCAGCCAGCTCCAAATTAACACCATGAAGTAAATTGGTGAAGCACACATATTGGACGGCATTTTAATTGATTTTTCCAAAGGTATTAAGCAAGCAAGCCAAAAACAAAATGAAAGCAACTGCCTAAGCTATTTCATTTTCATCCACAATCCCCCCCACCAAAAAAAAGGAGATAGCTCAGACAGCAGGAGTCGACAAAGACTGAAAATCTTATGAGTGCACAACAGAAGTTATATGTAGACCTGAAAATTTGGAAAATGTAGATGGTGAATCAGAGGATGCAAAAAAAAGAGTGCATAAAGCAGAATAATAATGTTTTTGCCAGACCCATTTGTGGTGAATTAATGTAAAGCATGCTCAGATATCCAAACACTGACATTTTTTGTTGACAAAATATGATTCAGAAAGATGTCGGATCATAGCACCAGTGAGACTGACACAAAAATCAATATGTTTGCAAATTTAGAATGCTCTGATCAGACTCTTGGGGAAGAAAAATTATTGTGACTAATCTTCAGTTTCTTGTGATTGAAAGAGAATTTTGGACTGCATTTTGTTGTCTATCAGATCTACATATGCCAGAAAGAACAGTGAAAATTGTGAACAAGTGTTTGGTTGATAGCCCTTCATTTCATTTTAATGTGACCCTTTCTGTAAATGAGAGGGCCCCTGAGAATAGCCTGATAGGTGCTGTCCAGATAGAGCAGACAAGACCAGTGCCCAAATACAAACACTTCTTGTCTGGCCCAAACCTCTCTCCATTTAGGAAGTAGATATACTCAAGTGATGCAAGGAATGGCATCTGAACTCAGAGACACATATTAGCTGCTTCAGTGCACATAAACTTGAATTATAATTTTAATTTGTCTTTTTATCATGTTAATAATTTCTTTTTAATTTGTTAAATTTTTGTGTATCTGGTCATTAAGGTGAGGGTCAAGGTCCAGCAGCCTAAGATTAACCTAGCCTAAGAGTTAAAAAGCTTTTTCCTCCGTTCTTATTTTCTGAGGATGAACATGTCTCTATGTTGCAGCTGTCAACATGTACCACCATTTCTGTGACTTTGTTAACCTATACATATCTCAACATATCAATAATTCCTTCAACTTGGATGTCAATATTATTATTTGGGACACGGTAAGAGAGGAATCTGCATAATATTTTTATTGTGTAGTGTCATATCTAAGATAAATCTGAATATTGTTTTTATTAACAGTGCAGTTTTGGATGTAAGGTAGATCTGAAAATATATGATGATGATGATGTCGATTTGTAATGCGCAGGTATCCATTCAGAAGAATGCTCATTGAGCAGAAAAAACAAAAGAAGAAAAAATAAAGTGAACAAATATATAAAACACCAAGAAAGTAAAAAAATATAGACAGAAGTGTTTCTTGATTGTTTAAGACTGTTTTGAAATAAACAGATGGGTCTTCAGTCTTTTTCGAAACGTGGTTGGTGAGGTTATGGTGGAGATATACCACCATCAACAGAATTTTTTTTTATTAACAGTGCAGTAAAATGGAAAGACCCTGTTATTATATCTATTCTATACATTTAAAATTAAAAACACTCATGTTGGATAGATTATTTGCAATATCTGATTAAATAAGTGTGATAACTGCACCTGCTTAGTTACTGTAGAGCAGGGGTGGGCGATGATTTCTTTTCGCAAGCCGGTCTCAAAATTGTAAACTATGCGGCAGGCCACCCCTTTCCCTTATGCTATTCTTTTTTTGTCCCTCACTGACCTTTTCATCTGTCTTCCTTTTCCAACCATCTCCCTGTCACATTACAGTTTTACCTTCCTGTCTTCTTTCTAAACGTCTTTCTCCTGCCTTCTTTTTCCTATCATGCCTTTCTTTTGATGTCTCTTTTCTCTGTGGCTTCCTTTAGGCCCCCTGCGTTTGCCGTACAGGGCAGTGTGTGTCTGGGGAGGATGGGATCCTGGAGGTTGAGGTCCGTGATGGGTTGTGGCCCATCATTCCAACACATCTCTTTGGCCCAGACTTCTCCTAGATGGGAGGTTGGTGTGGCCCATACCAATCAACCGGCTGGTCGTGTATTGCCCTTTCTTTGTTAGAAGGCTGGGGTCAATCTGGTCTTTATACTTGGTAGGCCAGATTATATTCATTATGTATCCCCATTGCGACCCTTCTGGAAATGCCCTAAGTGGTACTTGTTGGACTCCATGGTGGGTGGGAAGCAGAAGGAACGAATCCTATTTGTTTCATTATGGCACCATAAAAATATAACCTAAGCAAAAGAATAAGGATGAGTCTTCAGTGAAGATGAGGTGTATCAGAGTGAATGTTAAGGGGCCCTGACCCTGTTTCCTTATTGTTGAGGGCACAGAGCTGGCCCAGTCACTCTCATCCCTCTCCCATTTTGCAATTGCAAATGGGTGAAAAAATGTTTCCTCCACAAGTTTTTCATCCATTAAGCGCCTACTCACTAAACAATTCATCATCCTTGTGTGGCAGAGGTTTGTGTCCTCATTATCCTCCCATACTTCTTCCTAAGCGGTATGGGCGATCATGAGGAAGATAACGGGAAGATTTCATCCAGGCTTGATAGGCAACATTCGGGCTGGAGACTCTGTCCTCACAGAGGCATGGGATGTTGCTAATTCATTGACATCCACCATTGCTAAAAATTCTTCCTCTTCTGATTCCTCTCCTTATTTTCAGTGCCTGAAATCTATTCAGAAATCCTCGGTCTTGCTATGACTTTTCTTGCGATAACTCTACAATCTACATTTCTTTCTTGAGAAACTGCATCAGGCCCTTTACAAGTACAAGGACTCTGCACTGGAACCAGACAACATTCCTTATCAGCTGCTGACTCATCTTCCACAGGTCTCTCTCCTCATCATTTTAGGCATCTTTAACTTTATTAGGGTGTCCAGCTGTTTCCCTCCCTCATGGAGAGAGGCAGTTGTGGTGCCCATCCTAAAACCTGTTAAGGATCCTTCTGATCCCAACTCTTACTGCCCTATCGCTCTCGCTACTTGTCTATGCAGAACTTTAGAACACATGTTGAATGCCTGGCTCACCTGGCTTCTGGAGTCTTAGGGTATCTCAAACTTGCAGTGTCATTTTAGAAAATACCGCAGCACTCTGGACCATTTGGTCTGTTTTTGACACTTGGAGACCACATTGTATGTAGATGACTTTGCTGTCTGCATCCGAGGCTGATCCCTACTGTGTCTCAAATTTCAGCTTCTGTGTTCCCGTGGACTAGGCTGCCAAAGCTGCATGCCAGTCTCCTGATAAATTACACTCACTGGTGTCATCTAAATCTATCTTCTCGGCCTGTGTTCAGTCCATGTGGAAATACCACTGGGTCACTCTGGGCCAAAATAAGTTACCTGCCACCCATCACTGTCTTTATGACCGCCTACCTTCGTGCCGCCATGTCGTTACTATGGATAGGACACACCTTTGCAACATCATCGCACATCTAACAAGGTGAACCACCACCAGTTTGTCCTTGGCCTCCAGGAATGTTTAGTGTTATACATCTTTTAATTACTTGTCCTGAACTCCAGAGTATCTGCCAGCAGTTTTTTAAAGCTACTCTTTGTTTTCCTTGTTTAGGTCTGTCCCATCGGCAGCTATGTTTACATTTTTGAGGAGGATAGGGCTATACCAAAAGATTTAAGCTTTTTATATTCTGATAGTGTTGGTTTGTTGGTGGCCTAATCAAATCTGAAATACTCAGGAAGTGTGTTGTGGAACAGCCTCCCTCTCCATCTTAAGCAACTGAACTCCCTGAAATGTTTTTGACGCCAATTACGAAAATTCATTTACTACAGTGTAGGAAAATTTGATGAGGCCTCCTCCAACAAAGATTCATAAACCATAAAACATTAGAGATACTTCCCAACTCTTAGATCCTTGTAAAGATCTGTTTTAACAACTGCTTTTGTACATATTCACCTTCCTCTCACTTTCCATATCATGCTATGTTTATTGCTGCTTTTTTTTAGTACTTAGTTAATTACTTATCTTATTGTTCTCCCGTAAAGGGCCAGGGCTAAATGGAAAAAAGCATGTTTTGTTTACTTTACTTCTCGTTAAAGAATTATCTTTGTCACTGTCATTAGTTGTCTGTCTGGTAAAAATCTGTAATGTAGTAGTTGGGCTGGAGCAGCTTGTTCTTCATTTCTTTCTGGCACTAGCTCTTGCTTTTCCTTTGCCAGTTTGTTTTCTTTCAAATAGTTGTCTAATGATTTTCGGCTGGGATTAATAAAGTTGGTCATTGTCAGTGTCTTTTGATGCCTTCAGTGTATTGATGTAGGTCATTTTCCCTGTTGCATTTATGTGGATGATTTTACAGGGGTAACCTCCTTATCGTGGACTGTGTCGCGCTTTGGGTCCTGTAGCTAATATATACAGCTTTTGGAAGAGAGGGTCTTCAGCTTTAGACTAGCTTGGTTTAGCTTCTGCCCAGTGGCTATGTATGTCTGATTCATTAGGGAAGGACATCCAGTAGCTATGAATGCCTCATGAGGAATGGTCACCCAGTGGCAATGGATGTCTGATCAGGGACTGTCACCCTGGCCAGTGAATTTCTGATTTATAGGAATGGACACCCAGTAGTTATAAATAATTCATTAGGGATAGTCATCCAGTGGACATGAATGTCTGATCTGTTAGTGAAGGTAGAAGGTCATCAAGTAGCATGGAATATATGATTCATTAGGTAAACCCAAAGGTGGAGTTTGCCCTATGTGTTCCATGCTTTATTATGTTTACAGAGAATTGCACATCACTGCATCTTTGACCAATAGGCTAAGTATACTTTATCTTACCTTAAAGTTAAAAAAATTGAATTGCCTTAAAATAGTTTGGTGCTCATTTAATAATGTTTTTTTTTTCCTTAAACCTAATTATAGAGTGGTCACAACATGAACCCAATGTTTATAGAGACATGGAAGGCTTTCACAAAACATCCACTGATGCTGCTGAAGGATTTGGATGGGAAAAGGGTGAGTACATGTATTGTCAAGTGTTGATAAGTCTATGTAAGGTGAGAGTATAATGTAGCAGATTGCAATTTAACATTTGCTTCTGCATTCTGAAGAGATCTCCAAGAGATTAATTAGAAATCTTGTTTTTTCCAAATGCCTACTCTAAATTTTTCTCCAGGGGCCATAGTTATAAAGCAAGGGTAACTTATTGGCCCAGGGCAATCAAGCACAAGCTCCATGCCTTCATAGTTATAAAGTAGTGTATAGACCCCTTAAATATTGGTTTTTGTTTTTGTTTTTTTTATGCCAGGCTACTTGATGACTACAGTTCATGTTGCCCCAGGGTGATAGCTTGCACTTGATAAATAGGCGCTCATGTTGTCCCAGCGTGATAACTCACATTTGATAACTAAGATACAAGGTGAGACTGTGCAGACTGGGAGAGTAGCAAGCTTGTGATGAAAAGGATGAATTATTAGAATACATAATATTTTTGCTAGAGCTTAGGAAAAAGAATTTTACATGGACATCTTAATATGTATCTAGGTGTGTATCAAGCAGGCTGTCTTTTCTTTGCTGGCTCGTATGCGGCGTGGTCTTTACTACAACATGCCTCTAGTGAGTTATTTGAAAGTATTTTGTGTGAGAGAGTATATGTGTTTTTGTGTGGACAAATAAGTTTTTTATTATTAATGCTGGAAGTTGAAAAGCTGCTTTGTGGTTACTTCCTGCCTTTTTTTGTTACTTTATATGCAACAGCATATAATAATAATGCAGATTTACATAGAACATTTCTCCACTGTACAGCAGATTCAGTGTGCTTTACAAATATATTCAGAATACAAAACACTTACAGACCAACCTGAATGGTTTGTGTTTTTTCCAGATATCAGTAGATATATATGATATAAAATTAACCTGTAAATTTCAGCCTCCAAAACACATCTATTAATTTATCTGCTATGATTCGGACCTGCAGTCAACGAGCACCATAACAGTGTACTACGTCATGTTGGTACACCATTCACAACATTGCCTGCAGTCAAAACCAATCAGAGAGAGAGAATGAGCCACAGTTTGGATTATTCGGACGCTGGCAGTCTGTATTTCTTCTTGTTCTGAAAAACTGCTACTTAAGCACGAGAAATGCAGACTTTCAGCATCCGAATAACCTGAACTGTCGCTCTGATTGATGTTTAATGTTGTGAGTGATGTACCAATGTGACGTAGTACACTGCTAGCGGCACTCATTGATCACAGGTGTGAATTGCAAACTTTACTAATTTATTGGTTTTGGAAGCTGAAATTTACAGGTTAGGTTTATATCACCTATATCTACCGATATCTGCAAAAAATGCAAACCATTCAGGTTGGTCTTTAAAGCACATATTCAAATAGATGCAAAATGTATATAACACACATACTGACATAGACCAAAACTTATCAGCAATCAGCTGGCTAGAGACATATCAACAGACATAAAAGACACTGACACAAACCAAAGCATATCAGCAGGCAACCAGCTAAACACACATCAACAGACAAAAAAGATGGAAAAATTTGCTCATGAAGCATGCCAGTGATTCAGCATAGGAAAGGACTAGTAGACATCAGGGGGGAAAGATGAATTTGTGAAGAGATCTGTTGAGGTCTCTGATTTGGAACCTAGCAGAAAATGCAGAGTAGTGTGCACTAGCTGTCAGTTCCAACCCACACAATGATGAGTAGCACAACAACACATATGTCACCTGCACTCTACAGTGCCTTTCAGACGAGGAAGATAAATAAATCAAAACACCGACAACAATTTAAATTTTAAAAATAATATAATTTGAAATAAAAGAAAACACAAAATAAATCCAAATTTTCCTACTCACAGTCCTAAGTTTCTTCTAATGTCTCAAAATATTCAATGTTCTTGCCGACAATACAGTTCCTCACAAAGTCTCCACTTTAAAACAAAACAAAATCTACACTTGAAGTGGCACAAAGTTTCCACTTGAAAATGAGACAAAGTATCCTCTGGCACCGACACCCTTCCTGAAAATGTTAATTCAACGATGGTCGGCGAACTCCAGGCGGATAGGAAGAATAAGAACAACAAACAAAAGAGAAAAAAAACACAAAAACACAAAAAAAAACTGGAGAGAAAAAAAAACAAAACCATTCTTTAGACAAATGGCAAGTTCAAAACTCAACTACTGTTAACCATATTCATAAAATATACACAAATGTATCACACTCATCCAATACAGAAATTTCCCCATTCTTCAAACATTAAAACGCAGACTCACCAAAAATCAATAGAAATACACACTCACCTCAACCGGTTCAATGTTACAAAAAAGATACAAATCTAGTAACTTCCAAGTCTGTTCAGGACTTGGACAATACAGCCCAGGACTACAACACCAAGTCCCTTCAAGACCTGTTACAAAACAAAAAACCCTCCGCTTGCTCCCTACTCAGTCACACCACAAACATCCAAAACACTACAACACTCTTTCCTTTGTTCTTTGAACAAAACAACCTATCAACACCACTTGATTAAAACAAAGATGGGCAGGCCATCCCTGTATGGCCTTCATGCCTCAGGCTGTTGACACTGACAGCTGCAGTAATTTTGACCTCCCCCTTCCAGTTACTTTTCCCTATCCCCTTCCTAGCTAAAAAAAAAAAAAAATTTTTTAAATATAGTGCAGCAGGTTTGTGACAACATATCACATATCATTGTGTATTACATGGAAATCACCACTTCACACAATTTTGCAAAGATTGTTTATCTGAAAATCATTTGTTCACACACATTCATGCATGCTTTGTTTGGAAGCCCTTAATACACATAATTTCATACCTTTTATTGTCTTTTCTAACATTTATAGCATAGAGCATGTAGACCGCCTATGTTAAAGACAGGTTTGTAAGATTAGATATGTAATTGATTTATCCCAGAGGGCAATTAAAGCATTTTTATGTAAATATTGCTGTTTTTTTGGATTGGATATATTGTCTGCTGTTCATTCAGAAAGCTTAAATTATGAACTAAGCACTTTTAAGAGATGCACAGTTGAACTCGCTAACTTGGGTACACTTTTTATTGTGTTACAGATTCCTGGTTGCTATGGAAGCAGTTTGATCAGATCATTTTCTCATCACCTCATCCACCGTCTGCGTATCCCTCAAAATGGACCTCTGGTATATCATTTGTGTGGAGTTTTAATTTCTGGCCTATTGTATGGCTTAGGCATCATTATTTTTCATCCCTCAGTTCTTTTGTCACTGTTAGGGTTAATCCTGACCCTCTTGTATATCATCTTTGTGGATTTTTCTTAATTTCCGGTCCATTATATGGCTTATACATCATCATTTCTCAGGATTAACCCTAGCTCTCCGACATGCTATCATTGTGGATTTTGTTGTCTCAACCATGAATAGCCATGCTCCGTTCTCCATTGGCTGTCAGGGCTATGCCCCCTTTTCCATTGGCTTCAAAACCAAAATGTCAGATCCCATTGAAGGGAAATTTGGCATTCTACAAGACTCATTTGTAGGTCTTCTTCTGTTGTCTATCTGCATAAATGACCTTCCCCTTCATATCTCCCAGTCATGCGAAATGCTTGCAGATGACACAGCAATACATGCAAGACACAAACAGCCACTGGCGGCTCACCTACAACAGAGAGCTGAAGGGAACTAAACCACCTGGCATTCAAACCTATCAAAACAGATATTAAGCTTATAACAACCCGACAGAAGAGACAGATCCTCACGCCCCTATTTGCTAAAACAAGTGTCAGAAGTCCAAAGCCTTAAAATTCTAAGTGTTACTATTGGCAACAATTTGTCTTGGTCCCAACATACCAGAGCCATAAGTAAAACTGTAGCACAGAAAACCTCAAGAATTAAACACTTTTTAAATCCTCCCTTTTGGACACTGCTGTACACAGCCTATTTATTCAGTTGACCATTGAGTACACTTCACCCTATGGGACTCAGCTATTGTTGCTGCGATAAGGCCTCTTGTCAGCTTTCAAAGAAAGGCTATCAAATCAGTGTTACTCAAACCAAAAATACAGCCTCATGATTTCCTATCTTTTGGGGTTTACCACTACAAACAAGACTAAAAATTCAACAAAAATATGCTCATCTTTAAAATACTAACAGGCAAAATGCCCCCTAGAGTTGTACTATCTTTTCTACCAACATAATAAGGAAGTCTCTTAAACTCATTTTTCCCATACAAATTGACCTGTTCAAGATGAGCCTGAAATATTCTGGCAGTGTTCTTTAGAACAACCTTCCCCCAGATCTCCAAAGAACTGACTCCAGTCTGTACAGGTTCAAAGTGGGACTCCTGCAACACCTTTTCCAAATCCTTTGATTACCTACAAAGGTATTCTCCTCTCCCTATCATCACAGTTCATGTTTTAGATCCATACAGAACTAGGAGGAACTTGTGTAGTCTTAACTTGGTTGCAACCCTTTGGTGTTTCTACACCATATCCAGTCCAGCTTGCCCAGTCCAGCTGTTGTTGCTGTAGTGCTCCTAATGTGGGTATCTACAATGGAGCAACCATCTTTAGGAAGGGGACAAAACAGCCTTCTCAAGCTGTAATCCCTATATGTGGATTTCTGTTGTTTGGTGCCTGCAATGAGATCAATGTTGTGTGCAAAGCTAGGTGTCATGTTGGCTTCTCTTTGATGGAGATGACAGTGCAGTGATCATAAAGGTTTTTTTTTTTTTTTTTTTTTTTTTTTTTGATGTTCCCTAAAAAATAATATGTTAACAGTATGGCTAATAGGGTTTTCCTTGATGGATGCCCAGAGTTGTTGGAATGTGAGCTCCCATTTGGTTATCTAGTAGTATTGTGCTCATTGAACTAATGCTTGTCACTATCACATTTGCTTTTCATGAAAACTGAAAAAGAGGAGACAAAAGTAAATTCTTTTTAGGCATTAAGATCAATAATTTTAGTTCAGAATTATTCCAGAGAGAGGATTACAGTGACCTTATTACTGAAATTTTTGAAGCCTTGTGGACTTCCAACATTTTTTTTTTAAATTCAGTAAATGCAGTTCACATAACTTAACATTATATATCTTTCAAACTCTTTTTTCATTCGTAAATCAGTGCAAGAGATGAGTAGAGGTAAAAAAGAGATTTAGAAGTGGAGAAGTAGTGATAAAAAGAAGAAGAAAATGTCCACGTGTACCAATACAAAAACTTTACCTCATTACATAGGAAATCACTAGTTCAAAATAAATATTAGAATTACCATACACAAACACAATAAACATATTTAAAAAGTTTTTTGCACAGATAAAGCCTCACAATAACACCAGCACACAATGTGCAGCTGGTCTTGGTTTACAGAAAATTCATCATTCTCACAAATGTTATAAACACTAATCGTCATCAGGCTTTTCCCCAGTTCAGTAACCTGACATGCATGTATTCCTTCTTTCTCATGCTTCTCAAATACAATCTAGAAAAATATGAAGGATATAAAGAAATTAGAAACCAACACTCATGCACTCACTGTATACATGCAATTGTTATATAATACTCTGCTTTGTCTGCCAGTATCAGTATATAGGTGCAATGTTCCTTATTAGTGGAATGCTCGAAGAGTATATAGTAAGTGGACTTACAGTGTCCAATTTTTCGTTTTTATGCTTTTCTTTAGACAGTAAAGAGACTGTCACCAAATGCAGTACTACATGTGTGTACAGCACATTTATCTTTTGGACTAAATAATAGTGCCTTAAACTGGTTTTTATATAAATCTGTTTTCATATGGTACATTCATATAATCTGTTGTAGACCTTATTCACTTTTGCGCAGAAACCTACTAGAGCTTTTAATTTATCAGTCTGAATTTGCATGTACAAAATACATTTTTGTATCTAATGAATCTGATATAAGTTAGCTGTTGATTTTGATTAGAAATTGATTTTTTTAATTAGATGATATATCTTCTGAGCAGACAGAGTTTGTTTATGGGTGTGAAATATAACTTTCTCTACAAACAAACCACCACCAACCTTTATGTGCATTGGCCTTACCTTTATTGGAAAGATTTTGCAAGATGAGTAATATTTATGTCACTTAGTATTGCAGTGAGTATTGTTCACCTTAATCCTGGATAGGATTTTGCTATTGATAAGTAACAACATTTACATCACATAATCTTGCAATGCACATTGTTGACTAAATCCTTTTATATGTCTCACAGGAAAGTAAGATACGTGTCACTCTTTTGACCAGATCAACACAGTATCGACAAATTTTAAATCAAGATCAGGTAACCAAGTTTACAAAATCTCAAACACAAGCAAACAATTCTTATCAGAGAGTTAATTTTCCTGTTAATCAAATGCAAACAGAAAACGCATGACCAAGAGAAAACAAAAAAGCAAAGCATGATGATATATGAGTTTTATTTTAACATTTAAATTAATGAATTCGAATTTACATGCTTGAATTGGTGGTTCCTAGAATGAAAGCAGACTGGTTGATCTCCCTACTACAACCCCTCTCAGTTACAAACTGATTTTTGGGGGATTTTAGCATGTTTTAATAGGGTTAGGGAGGTTTTACTGTACTTTTTCATTCTATACCCACAAGCAGAGTCCACATTTCACATGATGAGTACAGCAAGGGGATTATCATACTACCCTGTACACCTGATGTGGCTGCAACAGACCCTGTCCAGCCATTGCTGCTGTTGCTGTGACAATCCTGATGCAGAAAATGTTGAGCTAGCTGTTTACCACTTGGAGTTGTACTCTGTTCATGTACATCCTCATTTCATTTAATCATAATGAAATGATGATAGCTAAGGAAAATTTATCGCTCAAGATAAAACAACTTTTCTATGAGATACTAATAATTTCTGTTTCAGCTTTTGCGATCACTTCAAACTGATGTCGAGATGGAGGTTCAGCAGGTAGACTTTAACAGGTAAGACAGTGAGCCAGGGCTTCTGCTTACGCGAAAAATTGCGTACAGTACGCATTGAAAGTTCGGAGGACCCCTTCAATTTTCCTCAATGGGGTCCCAGGGGACCCCTTCAAATTTGGGCGAAGAACAGATACAAAATTGGGTAAGTGTATTGTCTGACATCGTAGCCCAATCTATTGTCGTCTGCTACAAGGTGAGAGTAACTTCCCTTGCACTCAGTTTTTTTCCCTTACCGGGAAGAGTTCCATTAACCTATTTGCAAGATGTCGTTGACAGCGTGGTTAGAATCATCGTCTCAGAAACGGAAAGAAAGTGAGCACCCCAAGCACAGTGAGCATAAGCTCATCACAGATGCTTGCACAGACTTCATGGCACAGAAATCTCGCCGTTTCTGACTAGACATTACAGTGCTTTGTGTGCCTGAAAGGCAGTTGAACAAAGTAGTTGATTTGTTGTTGTTTTTTTCAGCTTTGTAATGGGACCCCTTAGAGCTAGCCTGGGACCCTTTAGAAATCTGAAGAAGGGGTCCCTGGGACCCCAAAGAATTTCGCCTTAGCAGAAGCCCTGCAGTGAGCCATTTGTGCCTGAGGATATTTGTAATGAGGTTCCTATGTGTAAAGAGCTCATTTGAAGCAGCAATAGATTGCACTGTTGGTGCAAAATTTTCATAAGTCATGAAGCACGTGTTAACAATCAACATTCTTCTCATTCAATCAGCAAAAAATACAAATATATTTTAAAATATTAAAAGAATGAGGAGACTGTAGATTAGAAAGATGTGTCATAAGGCATGGTCCCTTATATATAAAGCAAGGACCAAGTTGCATCAAGCACCCCTTGCGCAGTCATGAAGGGCTCATACAGGGGCGATAATTTTAAATGTGTAATATTGTTTATTTGAGTTTTGTAGAATAAAAGTCCAGTGATAACTGCAAATGAATGATAATACTTTTGAGTACTACTCTATGTCATCTCATGTATGTGTTTCAACATAAATGTGTTAAAGTTAGAATATTTATGATTCTAATCAAAGACTTACATAGGTGCTTAAATTTCTCCACATAAGCTAAATTATGATACTACAGTAAAATACACTTTCCAGATAAAGAGAGAAAGGAAAATAATGAAGAAAAGGAAAATAAGAATATCAACTGAACACCATACAGTATAACAATTTATATTGACAGCAAAGTATTTGCTCAAAAATGTACACGGGCACGAAAGTTTACAATGCATTAAAACATTCATCTGCAACCTTTAAATCATTAAGTCCCAGCATATTGAGAGAAAGAGGAAAAGCTAGAGAAAAAAAAATGGTCTTTGCAACCTAGAAACTGACCTGAGTTTTTAAGCCATTTTCTGGATCATAATAAATAGGACACTTTACACAACTCTTATATTTCAAATGCACTTTTAGCACAAAGAATGTTTAATCTCAGCCAAATAATTGTGGACTTTTTCACAAAACAATTGCATGCAAAAGTAGACTTTCTCTGTCTCGTTTTTGCCATTCGGTCACAGCACATGGTCAGTAAAAGTCCAGACAGACTGATCAATGTATGTTTATTCACTGTTGGTAACAAATAGCTTTAAGTCAAGATAACCCATACATGATTAAATTTCGCATTTTTATGTGCTGGCTGATTTGCAAAGGACCTTTACATTTTCTTTCAAGATGAAGTTCAGACATAAATTGAGGAAGAAATGTTTCACTATTTTGTTCACAGAGCAAGGTCTATGATATGAGCAGATAAATGACTACTTATAGACAAGAGACTGAGGCAAGAACAGGTAGGCTTTAGGCAGGGAAAATCATGCACAGACCAAATCACTACACTACGAAATATTATCGAACAGTCCATCGAATGGCAGTCACCATATACATAACTTTTGTGGATTTTGAGAAGTCCTTTGACTCCGTAGACAGGGAAACCATCTGGAAACTGATGCAGCACTACGGATTTCCACCAAAGTTCATTGCCATCATCCAACAGCTGTATGAGGACACGACATGCCAGGTGATCCACAACGGAAAGCTGACTGACCCCTTCGCAGTGAGGAAAGGTTGTTTGCTCTCACCTACAATTTTCCTGATCGTCATAGACTAGATCATGAAAAGAACAACCTCTATTAGCAACATGGGCGTTCAGTGGACCTTCGCCAGGCAACTTGAGGATCTGGACTTTGCGGATGACATCAGCCTGTTGTCCCACAAGCAGCAACACGCACAGACAAAGCTCACTCGGCTCGCAGAAGAAGCAGCAATGACTGGCCTGACCATCAACATCAAGAAGACGGAGGTAATGCGGCTCAACAACAAGCAAGAAGCTCCACTCCAACTACATGGAGAATGTATTACTGAGTCTGACCGTTTCACCTGCCTTGGCAGCATAGCCAGCAAAGATGGAGGTACAGATGAAGATGTAGGAACCTGAATAAACAAAGCCAAACTTGTGTTCCACACCCTACGACCTATCTTGAACTCCAAGGCTTTGTCTTTACACACTAAGATCCGCATCTTTAATACAAATGTAAAGTCAGTCCTTCTTTATGGATGTGAGACATGGCGTGTGACAAATGCCATCACCAACAAGATACAGACATTCGTCAACAGATGTCTGCGCCGCATACTCAACATCAGATGGCCCGAGAAGATCTCCAATACAGATCTGTTGGAGAAAATCTACCAAAAACCTGCCAGCCAAGACATCAAGAAGCGGAAGTGGGGCTGGATTGGTCACACCTTACGAAAGCCAGCCGACAATTTAACAAGACAAGCTTTGGGCTGGAACCCACAGGGGAGGCGCAGGATTGGGAGACCCAGGCAGACGTGGAAGAGATCAGTCCACAGGGAGGCAGAGACTGCTGGCATGATATGGTCCCAATTGGAAAGGAACACCCAGAACCGGGTCGATGGCGTGGTGTGGTTGCAGCCCTGTGCTCCACTGGGGGCGAATAGGAACAAGAAGAAGAAGTGAACAGCGAGAATGAGTTACAATTTTTAATCCGTGATCAGGCGAAATAGTGTAAAGATATACTCAGATCAGTTGACTTTGACTGTACTTAGTAGTAATGTTATGTAGCAAATGCAATTTGTTTTGGGGCAAACAAAAAAATTCTTTTTACTTTGATACATTTTTCTTATCACAGAAGCACATCTTTATGGTTTAAACCAAAAAAGAATTGTTGATAACAGGTGCTTTACGCGTGTTTGTAAACTTGGACTGTCTGCATGTCAAGGTTGCTCATGTGTGCACCAATGCTCATCCAGACTTTTATGTGTGTATGTGTGTTTTGAATGCACTTTGTAGTGTTTTATAAAGACATGATTCAGTCATATATGACAGATTTGTTTTCATTTCAGAACAGTACCATTCCTGAAGCAGATTGAGGTGAGATTTTTGCTCAAAGGTTTGAATGAATTTGACATTCATATCAACCACACAGAAGTATTGTTATTTTGGTTACCATGTGTGTTCATTAGACAAAAATACTGATAGCTCCAGCGCTGGTAGAATAATTTCTCACCACCAAGATACTGGAAGAGGTGGTCAATCATTTTTAGAGAGTTTATACCCCAAACCCTAACTCCATCTTACTGGAAGCACTGTACTGAGAACAGCTCAGTTAAAAAAATCATCTCAGAAAGGACCTAGTTAATCAAACCAGAGAAAGGAGTGTGTCTGAGCCAAAAATAGTCTAGCAAATTTATCTTTAGATAGCAGTAGAGATTAGAAGTAAAGAAGGAACATCTGTATATGACTCATTCGTTATTGTTAGGCTGTTGACCCATACAACTGGATTGGAGGAACATCTGTTTATGTGATTGGGGAAGGGGATAGCCAGATGGCTGAACCAATAGGGAGTCAGCTTGATACATGTGACATAGTTTCCCCAGTCAGGCCAGCTTGATACGTGTGACTTACTTAATTTCCGCAATCAGTCAAGTTCTCAGAAATGGGTACCTGACTTCATAGAGGATTATTGAAGGGAAGGAGAAAACATGGACACAGCCTCACAAAAAATTCGCCCCAAGAAAAGTGAGATCTCTAACACCTTACTCCCTGTTGATAAAAGATGTTAGGGGATGATGTTTATATATACTTAATTTAATCTGAGAATTGAAGATTTTTCCCTAGGATCATTTTTTAACCCCCTGAAGGATTACAGACTGGTCATCTAAGGGTAACAGGTCTGCTCTCTGCAGAATACCCATCATCTGCAAAATCTCCCTATTTATGCAACCCCTACACCCCTAGGAAAAGAAGAAAGGAATCTTTTAAGTCTCTGACTTCAGTATCTTCTGTCTGACTGCGTTTCTTTGTTGCCATAAAAATTCTCAGGTGAATAGGGCTTCAGCACCAGAAACTGATCACAGTGTACCTCTATACCATTTTGAATGGCATAATAACCATCTGTTGGAGCCTTTATAACACAGTACAGCACGAGAAACTGACAACAAACTACTACTACTGTGTACTATGGCTACGAATTAATTGTCTTTGGGTAGTGAGGATGTGGTGACAGAGAGTGTGCATAAGTCTGTTGAGGAGGCCTGGCTCCATTTTTTTGTTGTGTAGTACACAGCACATACTTGGCACAGCCTCTTTCACCCCTCTTCCCTTTTGCAGTACATAGTTTCTAAAATATTTCATCAAGGTTTTCCTCTATTAAATGCCTTTGCTCTGGATAATTTTCTATACCTTTTGCTGATGGGATGGCAAACAATTTGTAGACCGACCCATTAAAGTAACAGTGCACAGATTACTCGAGGGGTCATTTGTTGTCTTGATCTTGCTGGAATATTGGAGCTTGACATTGTCATATTGGTGTCCCAGGGCGTAGAGCTGTCCAGAGAGTCTGTCTCAAAAGAGAAAGGTTATGTCTTGTATGGGTTAATGGTGTTATGCTATGCTAACCCTACATGCTACAGGTCATTTTAGAAAGGAAAGGTACAAATCTTACTGACTAATATAAATGAGCATGTGTTATGTGTTATTCTCTCCCCATAAACTTTCTTTGATGTCTTTGCTTTCAGATCTCACACAACACTGACATCTTGATCGGCATGCATGGTGCAGGACTCACCCATATGCTTTTCCAGCCAGACTGGGGAGTTATATTTGAATTGTGAGTTGGGAGCACAGTCACCAAGAGGATGACAGCGGGTGTATCAAGAGTGTAGATTTGTACTGAGAAGAGCAAAATAATGGTTAAATATATTACTAGTAAGAACAAAGCAGTAGTAATACAGATATCATAGTAGTAAAAACAGAGCATTTATATCGCACAGCATCACAACCAAAGCAGGTCACACTCTCTGCACTGACCAATGATAAACAAATGACATTAAAACACTGTGTAACAACAACATGCTATGAGACTTAAAACACAGGACAGTGTTAAGTCAGTAATTATTTCAGTGTTGACCAGTGTTGTGTCTTCCTGGAAGAATGCAATCTTAGTCAAATAAACAAGTTTAGTGTCTTCATTTAGTGTCTGCTTGAGAATAAACAGCCCAGACTTATACCATTACCCTTCAGCTTGCCTATGCTCTATCTTAGCTCTACACAGCTCCACTGTGGAGCACAAATGTTGGAGTACCTTATGTATGCTTGTTTGTATGAACCTGAATACACACAGCAGGAGCTTAAGCTTATTGGCAAAGGTTACCTACACATAGTTATGAAGCATAGACATGTCCACATCTCAGAGACCATGCATAGTGTGAAAAACAGGTCAGTGCTGGGTGACGGACTAACAGAACTGAATGCGGCAATGGTCTAGGTTAGAACGTGACGTGATTAACAAGTCAGTTCAGCACCCAATACAAGATATGGCTGTGTGCTACACATAACCAACTGAGCTTAGTAGTGGTCTGAGGAAAGAACGTGAGACATGATTAAAAAGCCAATGCAGCACCTAGCGCAAATTATGGTTTTGTATATGAGTGGGCTCAGTGACTGAGTAAACGGAAAAAGCATTGTCTGTGATCTTTACAGCACACAGATTTTTATTTGTCATGTAAATCACCAGCAACTATAGATGTGCTACTAAGAGTGCTACAGTGCATAAACAGATCATGAAATTCTGATAAAACATAACTGTCAGTAAATGTAGTCTTGTTTCTAGATGGCATTCTGTATGGGCACATGAGATAAATAACTGTGTGGTAATGTAAGTCTTTGCAGCCCTATGCTCCTCAAGGAGTAACAAGGACTAAACTATGTAAGTCTTAGGAAAACAAACTCGAATAATGTGTACAGAAATGAAAGATCAGTGCAAAACACAAGCTTCTGAACATCACAGTTATCCCACCACTGCAACGAACAAGAGGAAATGACTAGATACTGTAAACTACCACAGGGGAATGACTTTATACTGTAGTCAGGGGAATGACTATATACTGTAGTTTACTAGGGACAAATGACTGACAGACTACAAGCTTTTCTGGTTTGGCCATGTGACCCAGCACAATACTCGATAGACTAACTGTGCCATGTAGCACATGCATACTGCTGTTCATTCACCTATCAATGACCCCACAGTAGCAAGTGCTGACCTGTGCTGGTCATTCTGTAAAGATATGAGGAATGAATGGGTCAAAGTTCAGAATTTGATAGCATAATCATAACTTAAGCAAACCTGGGGAGTTAAGTTAAATTGCGTGAGCAGGTATAACAAAAAAGCTGAAGAAGTCACATGCATGTTTCTATAATGTTAATATTGTTATAATTGTATTTGAATTATTGTATAGCTGTGATTTGTATAATGGTATCTTGCAAGTTTATGTAAATAGAGTTTATTTTTACAGGTACAACTGTGAAGATGCTGGGTGTTATTTGGATTTATCTCGACTGCGGGGAATTAGGTACCTGACCTGGAAAAACAAACAGCTGCTGACTCAAGAAGATGAGGTTTTTATCTCTTCTTTGCCCACAGAACTTTAATTTCTTATTAATAACTGATATTTCTTTTTTTTATCTGCATGCTTGCATACACACATACACAAATGCACAAATGGACAAAATTTTGTTCAGTGGTCCTTTGACCAGCACTTCTCATTGGGGGGAGCATATGGATTGACTGGCAGCTGACATTCTTGTCTATTGTGGGCGATAGTCACCAGGTCATGTACAGGACGACCAATCTAGTCTTTGATGTTCATAAAACAGTTCTTTCTCTGGCCTCTGCAGCGTTGACTACCCTTTAAGGTGCCTTTGACAAGGTCTATTCTGACAGGACCTTGATCTTTTGACCCAACTTTTCTCCTGTCCTTCTTTTGGGGGATTTTAATGGGCACCACCCCCTGTGGGACAGTTCTCCGACTGACCCTACGAGAGAGTTTTGGGATCATTTTACCTGGAAAGTGATCTCTGCCTTCTAAATGATGGCTCATACGCTTTTTGTGGTCCATACAGCAGCACAGTGTCAGCCTTTGAATTGTCGATGGTTAGTCCAACAGTACTATTAGATTTTAACTGGGCAAGACCTGTACGGCAGTGATGACTTTCTAATAATTCTACAATTTTTAACTACTCAGGAACAGGAACTGTTGGACAGAAATTTTTATGATGGCAGGTGGAACCTGCCTAGAGCACACTTGCCTGCCTTACAGGCCCTCAATACCACCTCTCCTCTCAGGCCCTAGTTTTAATTTAGAAGCAAAGGAATTTATTGATGATCTCACCTTATGGGTGCATCCTATTAACTTTTTTTACATTTGTTTTAACCAAAGTTGCTTCACAAACAATTCCTAAGTGAGGGTTTTGAAATAGCCGTCCATGTGTTCCATGGTTTAGTGCAGGGTGGCCCAGCATACTCAGAAGAAGGCCCAGTGCCACCCCACTCCTGAAAATGTAATAAATTTGAAATGCAGTAGAGCTCAGGCTTGTTTTATTCTTAAACAGGTAAGGAAGCTTGCGTGGCTGGTTTTTCTCCTCATTATTCTCCCCTACCACCTCCCAAGCAGTGTGGGTGGCCATGAGGAAGATAAAGGGAAGATTTTAGGTAGGCTCAGTAGACCACCTGGAGACTATGTCATCACAAAGGCACCGGACGTGGAATGTTTCTAATTCTTTAGCATCCACTGTTGCTCAAAACTCCTCCTTTTCTCACTATTCTTTTGAATTCCAGAGCCTGAAATCTGTCCAGGAGTCCTCTTGCTGTGACTTTTCTTGCAATAACTCTAAATAATACAACTTAC
>SRHC01001283.1:256681-284617 GCA_004794325.1 Pomacea maculata
CACCAGACTATGGTACAGTGTGGCAATGCTGTTTCACAACACCAGGCTATAGTACAGAGTGGCAATGCTAATGCTGTTTCACAACACCAGACTATGGTACAGTGTGGCAATGCTGTTTCACAACACCAGGCTATAGTACAGAGTGGCAATGCTAATGCTACACAGCACCAGACTATGGTACAGTGTGGCAATGCTGTTTCACAACACCAGACAATAGTACAGAGTGGCAATGCTGTTTCACAACACCAGGCTATAGTACACAGTGGCAATGCTGTTTCACAACACCAGGCTATAGTACACAGTGGCAATGCTGTTTCACAACATCAGACTATGGTACAGCGTGGCAATGCTGTTTCACAACACCAGACTATAGTACAGCATGGCAATGCTAATGCTACACAGCACCAGACTACAATACAACATATTTGTATCTTAAGTTTATATACCATAGTACAACAATAACTATAAACCTCAGTATTACATACATGAGCAGTACAATTTTACATGCTACAATAAAAAGTGACTCAAAGCTGAGTATTACAACAGCACAAATTTAGATACTACAACAGTGACTACCAAACCTCAATATTCCACACAGTGACTATCAAACCTCAGTATCACACACAGTGACTACCAAACCTCAATATTCCACACAATGACTATCAAACCTCAGTATTACACACAGTGACTATCAAGCCTCAGTATCACACACAGTGACTATCAAGCCTCAATATTCCACACAGTGACTACCAAACCTCAGTATCACACACAGTGACTATCAAACCTCAGTGTCACACACAGTGACTACCAAACCTCAGTATCACACACAGTGACTACCATATCTCAGTATCACACACAGTGACTACCAAACCTCAGTATCACACACAGTGACTACCAAACCTCAGTATTACACACAGGAGCAGCACAAGAAGCGCTGGGAGCCGTATTTATTGTGGAGGTACATGACTGCCTCCAAGGTTGCTGTACTTTCAGTAGGTAGCCCCCAAACTGACGAGCAGTTAAAGAGCAGAGGTACTCAACAGCGTCTGTGTCTGCTTTACCTCTAGTAACTGGGAGTTACACTGTTAGCGCAGGGTGCAGCCAAAGACCAAAAAAAGGGATTAGGGTATCAAGTGGTGTAGCCACCCAACAAGGTGATCATTAGCAGATAATGTGGTTTTCTCCAAGGTGATTGCAGATAATGTGAGGTTCTCTTTTTCTGCGTATTCTCTGGTATATTGCTAGGTACCTCCTGAATAAAATTGTTCTTCCGTAGACAGCTTCATGAAACGGCTTTAGTCACCAGTCAGCGACAGGGAGACAGAGATAAGGAGACTGTGGGCGAGACAAACATTAAGAAAGAAAAGACGATCACTAAGGAGTATTTGTAAGGCAACCATTAAAACACAAGAGACGATCACTGACGACTACGTGAGACAAACATGAAGGCACCGCTGGTCAGGAGCTGGGCGCCAGATAATGGCGAGTGTCCGGTGCAGAATTACGCATCCCAATATTTTGCCTCTGACATCAAAGATAAAAATCGGGTGGCTGGTGCTGGTTGTTAAGGGTGGAGCTGGCCACCCCACGCGCGGCACTGTCGCAGAGATGGTCATTTTTGAAGCTGTCATAGGACAGGTCATGACGGACCTCCGCCGCCTGCGGGGGCGCCAGCAGGTGAGGGGTGCGCGTCAGATGAGGCGTCAGGTGAGGCGGCAGGCTGGATGGTGGATGGTAGACAAAGCTGCCGGCGATGATGGACGGCTCGTAGCGACTGTCGTCAACAGCCCCGCGCTGCCAGAAGTCTGTCTCGCTGCCCTCGTCACGCGGATCTAGCGCCAGACGCCGCGAGGTCTGCACGTGAGGGCGCGCGATGTATACCTGCACAACAGACAGTCTTTGACACTGCACTCTGCGGGCTGCTAGGTCAGTGTTGCATGACACTATGCTTCGTCAGAGAGCTGCTAGGACAGTTTGGGGTGATGCCATGTTTTGTTGTCATGGCAATGCTGCGACAGTCTGCCATGGCACTGTTTCATTGTGAGGGGAGCTGGTAGGGTGCCACACATCCTAAGGAACATGCTCTGAGAGCTTCAGAACAAGAAAGAAACATGGGCAACATACGATCGAGGGACAGGAAAACAAACAAACAAACAAACATATGAACGACGGAAGGATAAACAGCAATACTAAGTAACGAGTTGGTGTGAGAGAGATAACTGTAACGAGTAGCAGGGTCTGCATCAAACTTCTATAACGTGCGATACGAATGTTGGTATCGCCATTATTAACTTACATCGGGTGGCATGTGGGTATAAGCCGGGTATGGCTTTAACGTGCCTCTGACGTCATAGGCAAAGAGCGGGTCACTGAGCACGTGCGTCATCTTTCTCTTTCGACGACACTGATCTCGTCTGTGATGAGGACGATGAAGTCTGTAACAGTATCACCATCAGAGTGTGTGATGAAGACTGTAACATTATCGCCGTCAGGGTGTGTGACAAAGTATAATAATAATAAATGCAAAATTTGTAAAGCGCGGACTCACGCTCCTAAGGATCAAGCTCTTAGCACTTAAGAACAAGAACAAAACATGGACAGCATGCGAGGGACAGGAACACAAACAAATGTAGCACTCTAGTAGTGTACGAAGTATAATGTCTTTGGGTTGTAGATTTGCATCTATATTCTAGAATGTTCAGCACGGCAGCAATGTAAAAGGTAGAATGTCTTTGTGCGAGAGAGGAAATGATGTTCAACAATGTAGCAATGTTCAAAGTAAAATGTCTGTGCGAGGAAAGGCTAGAATGTTCGAGGGTAGGGAGAAGAAATAGTAGGACTGACAGTGGGATGGGAGCTTTTGTGAACTTGAGAGAGAGCAGTTAGGCCAGATGCTGAGCAAAACTGAATAAAACACTTCAGTGCGGAATTCAATCTTTGTTATTTCTGGTACGACAGCCACTCTACGTAGCCATTTGACGTGTTGGTTACACAAACAACATATGAACTATACAAGAATAAACAACCGTACTAAACAAAGAATAAAATCAAATACAGAAAACACAGAGGAACCAAAAAACAAGAACAAGAGCTGGGAGTAACATATTACAAAAGGAAGGGTGTGACAAAAGACTAGCATTATGGGATAGGTTGCTAGGAGTCACGGAAGAGTAAAGAGTAACATGTTACAGTAACATGATTTCAGTTTAGCATTAAAAGCTGATAAAGTGTGTAACGGTAACACGAGTAGCGTCTTTCATCTAAGACCTGTCTCTTGTCCGTTTGTCGAGTTGACAAGTCTTTAGCCTGTATGAAGCAAAGTTTGTGTGTGTGTGTGCGCTCTCTCTCGCGCGCGCTCTCTCTCTCGCGCTCTCTCTCTCTCGCGCGCTCTCTCTCTCGCTCTCGCTCTCTCTCTCTCTCGCGCCCTCTCTCTCTCTCGCTCTCTCGCTCTCTCTCTCTCTCACGCACATGCACATGCACATGCGACTGACCTGCGTGTCCTGTGCCAGTGTCGAAAAGCCGCAAAGAGCAGGAGGGCGATGGACAACAGAGAGAGTCCTCCAAGGGTGCCCCCCAGCACAGCCTCTGTGGGAAACACTCTGCCTGCCTGCAGCATGTAACATACGACACGTGTCACGACCTACCCACTGGGTGTAGCAAGTGGTCATGTCAAGGAAGGGTAGCAGGTGAAGGACTGAGTCCTACTCTCCGCCCTTCTTACATTCCCCAGTGTAAGCGTCTCACTCTCTCAAGCAGTGACAAGATCTTGGTGTAGCCATTGATACATCACTCTTCCGGTGAAATATTGAATGATTTGACTTGTAAGTTCAAATAACCCATCTGCCGGCAACCTTTTATAAAAGTTTCCACCTAACCCTAACCCTGCCGGCAACCTTTTATAAAAGTTTCCACCTAACCCTAACCCTAACCCATGTCTGCATGGTCGCCTTGGGGGATGTTGTAGTGTTAATGTAATCTGTCTCCAGCAAGAAGCTGTAGACGTCGTTGCACGATTCAGTCCGTTGGTCTTGTCTTCTGTGAAAAGGTGACCAGCGCTCTTCAGTGAATGATGTTCTCTGTTGGCTGACCTGATACGCTTCCTTGTTGTCTACTTAAGCTAGCACTTCATAGATCTCACAGCCTTTTTCATCAGTTCAGTTTTCTCAGTTTTTCTTCGCTGCCTTCATCCCTTTCCTAATCTCGATGTTGACTTCATGTCATCCTGTCGAAGACTTTTCTACCTTGGAGGGTAGTGGACACCGCGGTGGTGAGAGGAAGAACTGACTTACAAAGGTCAAAGACTGGAGGTCGTCCTGTACAGGACTGCTGACTATCGCCCACAATAGACAAGATGGCGGCCTGTCAGCTCCCACGTCTGTCCATGTGATCCCTCCAACCACATGTGGCGGTCTATCCATGTCATACCCCAACCACAGGAGGCGACTGACTCGCTGACTCCTAGATACGCCCATCACCCCAATGTTGTTTACCTTGATGCTAGATTGGAAGTGCTCTGACAGTGATATATAGTCGATCTGATTCTGAATATCGACACAGAGAGTGCCTGGTTGCCGTCCACGACAGTTGATGAGAATGTAGGAGACTGGGTAGTGTTATCTATGGCTATCTAGAGCTGTCCTGTGCTTCAAGCAGCCTTAGACCTCGTTCGTTTATTTATCTAAGACCGGATAGTCCCACTGTTCCTGCCCACTGCTGGTAAACGTGGGGGCCTACCTTGGCGCTTTAATCGCGAAGGACAATAAAAAATATCGCACTTCACCGATGCCTTCAGCATCCACCCTGTTCTTCAAAGAACGTCTCCACGTCGCTGTCTTTGTTGGTGGAAGTTGGTGCGTGACTGAACGATAGTGATGTTGTTGGGGGAAGCGGTCGGACAGATATATGGCTAGAAATCAGGCTTCCCCAGATGGGTGAGCTTCAGGACTGCTCCCACTTTTTTCCCTGGGTGCGATGAAGTGGACGCCATGTCCGTGTTTGGTTTCCTCCTCACTAAGCCCCAGTTGGTGGCCTTCACCGGTTGTGGTCTCTTCAAAGTCGGTCCATCTCCGCCATCCCTACCAGTTCCTCGATATCGCTGATATTAACTCAGTATATTACTGAGGTACTACACTGCTGAGATATTAACTCAGTACAATACCGAGATATTTACTTTATTATTGAGATAATATCAGTATATTACTGAGATACTGTCAATGTATTATTGAGATACTAAGTCAGTATATTACTGAGATTCGAAGTCAGCATATTACTGAGATACTATCTGTACATTAGATACTAGCAGTATATTACTGAGATATTGTCAGTCTATTACTACGATACTGTCAATGCATTGAGATACTATTACTAAGTCAGTATATTACTGAGATACTAAGTAAGTATATTACTATTCTTTGCGGAAAAATTACTACCGAGCCTTCTCTCAAGCAGACCCCTTCCTACATTTGTTTCTGTTGTTGTAATCTGTAGAACACAACAAGAAGTAGTCAATGCTGAAACTAAGTGAATGGATACAATGACTAAAAAGTGAAGAGTTTTAGAATGCTATTCACATTGTTTAGTCTCAACATTTGTTATAACTTTTCCTCTGTTCAAAGTTTTACAAAGACCTTTGTTATTTACGCTCTGTCTTCAACTTTAGAAATGTTAGATGACACTGTCACAAAAAGTTCGCTCCTGACATACAGTTGGACCGGTGGAGGGTGGGTCACTTTTGTCATAAAATCTATTCACACCTCGAAGTTTTGAACATCCGGGGTGCACTGACACTTTTCACCTCACAAAGTTCTGCAATGTCCACAAAGAGTTTGTCAACATATTCTTGCAAACAATTAATTCCATCTCTATTTCATGCTGACGGGCCTCATGGTGCTTTGCCCGCAAATTACAGAAACTTTGGTCACCGAGATAAGCGCTTTTGTCCAGTAGACGACGGATGAAATTATGGGTACAAAATGCTTTTCCCAACGCTAATTTCATTAAACATCTGCTAAAAAATCTCAAAAACATGAACAGATTGACAGCAATATATACATTTTGCTTGAAACTGAAAGACTTTGTACGGCCGGTACATTTCACTGACACTCTGTCACGTGTCCACTTTTTACTCGCATGAGAACCAGGAGCAGTTGTCTTGGTAACTACATCTGTGGACACTTCATGTCGCATACTTTCGACAAATATAGCAACAAAACAAGAATATTAAAATTAATTTTACGACTCATGATCCATTTTAGGAGTCGAACTGTTGTCACAGTGTCATCTACGACATTTGAACCCCGACGTCAGCACAGTAGATGGGAGATTATTAAGAGAGGTCGGAACACGTCTCCAGCATGCTGCTTGCAACCTATATGTCCCCCTCCTTGTCAACTAACCGGACCTAAGCACACGCGCATCAATACGCAGGAATGAAATGCCATGAATATGTAGAGGGAACATAGTGCGTTGAGCGTTGATACCTAAAGCTGCATGACTTTCATTCAGCATCAAAAGTGACTAGCAACATGTCTAACGACCAGAAAATTGACAGAAATGGAACTATTCATAATACACCGCTTACTGGCGTAACGAGCTGTGACGTGACGTGAGTGATGGCTACTCACATGACTGGAGTCCTGCTCAGGAGCCACGTGTGGGCAGGCCACGGGGGGCGGGCAAGAGGTGTCCGGCATGCTTTGCGCACACATTGTGAGGTCAGCACCAGAGGTCAGGGGGCAGGTGTCAGCTTTGTGTTGTCAAACGCTTTCTCAAGCTCATTCAGCGACTATTAGGGAAAAGTTTGAAATGTGTAATAAGATAGCAATAGCGCGCGCACACACACACACACAAAAGATATTACAATGTATATGACGACAGGTGTGTTGTCAATACACATTTTATTTTGAGACTGCTTTATCAAACAAAAATACACAAAAATATGTATGTGAAAACATCTTCAATTAAAGTAGTCTAGTAGAAATACTTTCTATTATTTTGTATGATCCTGCAGGCTATACAAGAAAGAAGAATGTTTCACTAACATATATATGTCACAGAAGATGAGAATGCCTTGCAAGTGGTATCATTTATTTTTATATCTTAAATATTTTGATCCATTTTAATTGTGTCTGATATTTTGATTTCTGCTTCTAGTGCAGTAGCCTGGTAGAAATAGTTTCTATTGTACGTTATATCAGTAAGCTATGCTAGAAAGAAGAATTTTGCACCTACATGTCACAAAAGATGAGAATGCTTTGCTAATGATATCATTTATATTTTTATATTTTCAATATTGTGATCCATTTCTACTTTAGTAAACTTTAAAAACGGAAGCACTTGCATTTTTATTTTTGTAGCATTATCTGCTTTTCTTCTGCTACATATTAAAATGTTTCTAAACCAGTAGAAACATGTAGCAGCAGACAACAGTGACTTTACTCGTGCACACAGCGACACGTGTGATGCACTGAGACAATCACTTGTAGTCATTGTGACATGACACTGTCTCGCACACACGAATACTTACAACCGTGTCAGCACGGTGACAACTGCACTAACTTGCTCACATAATGCACACACTCACAAACATAAAGGCGTGTAAATACAGACGGAAGCAGAGATGTGTGGATACACACGTAAACACATGAAAGTGTGTGAATACACATGACACAGGGATGTCGAATAAATACATGTTGTGTGTGAAGACCTATATAAACAGAAATTTGTGAATATATATAGATAAACAGAGACACGTGTAAATACACTGATAAACACAGACGTCTGAATACATAAACACAGACGTGTAAATACATAAATAAAAATAAACGTGTGAATACATTATATATAATATAAGTCAGGTGTGAATACATAGATAAACACAGAGAGTAAAGGAAGGTAGGAAGATCTGTAGACGTGTGAAGTAAAAGTGAAGGTAGGTATAGGAAGATCTGTACACGTGTGAACATTTCTGTCTGATGTTTTGATGTTACATCATGACTACATTGCCCCGTCAAACCTGTCTTCAGCTCGCCTCCCTCAAGCCGTTCAACGCATATTTCATCCGTTAACGTGCTGGTCGACATATTCACAGTTTTATCACAAAATGGAGGCTTAGAGACCTATAGTCTGGGGATATTTAGAGTCAGGTGCCCTAGTCTGTGAGTACTAAGGGTCGGTGCCCTAGTCTCATGCTGCTGATTGATAGTAGTGTGCCCTAGGCTCAGTGTACTGAGGCAAGAACACGTGCTTTTACTTGCAGACCACCGAAGGGAAAACCGCGCCTGGTTTTCTGTCCACAGATGATGTGAGCATGTAATGATCACAGCGCCATTTGTCAGACCCCTCTCTCTCTCTGATCTCATCTTCTGTGGAAATAAACAGATTTTCCATCTCTCTTTTCTCCTTGAGTCAAACCAAAGCCGTTCCCATTCCCAAACTATTCGCTGAGAATTTTGGGTTGTTTGTTTCTAGCTCAGGACTCTGAGACTTGAAGCAAGTAGAACATGAAGACCATTTATTCCTAGCCAAATACCGGGGCCCACAGCACGGGGGAGACCCCTCTAGCGCTGAGCCGCGGCGACGTGCAGCCTTTGATGGCTCTTCTTTGAACACCTGCACACAGGTGCACAGCCTCTAAATCTCCCTTCTGACGTCAGTGGCATGAAGGTCACGTGCTTCTTCTTTCTCGGAAAAGCCGCGAATAAATGTCCAGCAGCCTCGCAAAGCCTGCTGGCCACCTGGCGACTCTCGTGTACAAAACTGATTCCATGTCAACGAGCAAACAAACACACTTGTAACAGCCTATACAGGGTCTAACATCCGTGATCAGTCTCTTGAATGCTGATCTGGTGTAGGGGCCTGGGGGACTCGTGTAGGGACCTAAGGAATTAATACATGTATAAACAACACTGGTACATGTGTACAACAACCATGGTACATGTATGGATATTTATTCATTACACGCATATAGTAACATTACTACATCTGTAAACGTGTGTCACGCATAGAAGCAACATTACTACATCTGTAAACATGTGTCATACATATAGTAACATTACTACATCTGTAAACATGTGTCACGCATAGAAGCAACATTACTACATCTGTAAACATGTGTCATACATAGAGTAACATTACTACATCTGTAAACATGTGTCATACATAGAGTAACATTACTACATCTGTAAACATGTGTCATACATAGAGTAACATTACTACATCTGTAAACATGTGTCATGCACACACTAACATAACAATCATGTCTAGAGCAACAGTGGTAGATGCATGACGTAGTACTGTAGCACGCACAGAGTAACATTCACACATGTGTACACTAACAGTGTCATCAGTACACTCATGTTGTTCAGTGTGTACAGGAGTGCTAGTACATGTGTACAGCTTCATTAGTACTTGCGCGCGGCACCAGGACAACAAAGGGGAGAGAAGCGTTACCGACAGCTCGAAAAGGTCATCACATCAGTATACTGTATATGCAAGGTCAGCCCACAGGCCTACCAACGCAGGACAGGAACCGGGGCTAAGTCTGGTCTGGGTGGAACTACCGATAGGGGTCTCCGACTCCTGGAGTTTGTGCAGTCATCGACTCACCTTAGCCAACACCTTACATCCCCGGCCACAACAAATGTACGACTGTCACGTGGTCACGTGTGTTGTTCCTAACCTTAACCCACTTCATCCTGCTTCAATGCTTCATGACCGCGTCACATCCAGGATCAACACCGCCATACGGAGGACAAAGTCGATCAGGAGCTGATCGACATAGGCAGCGGCCATGACCTTGCCTTGATGAGTGTGACATAGAAGCTGACATGGGCAGCGGCCATGACCTTGCCTTGATGAGCGTGACATAGAAGGTGAGGGTGAAGCGTTGAGCAGCAATATAAACATGGCAGGAGGAGTGGTTGGGAGGGGAAGGACGATATGGAGACAACGTGTGTCCATGTGATCCCAGTGACAGGTGCCGGTCAAGGGACGACTGACTGACTGACTGACTGACTGACTTACGATAGGATATGTTAGTGTTATAATGCAGCCCAGAACTCTTGTATGTTATGTCGGTGTGTTTGCTGATGTTACGTCAGTGTATTATTGATGTTATGTCGATGTGTTTCTTGATATAATGTTGGTGTGTTTATTGATATGTCAGTAATTTATTATTTATGCCAATATATTTCTTGACGTTATTTGCTGTGTTTAATGGTGTTATGATGATTCTTTTGTTGTCGACTGCAACAATTTGTGAAGGTAAAAGGATGGGCAAGATTGACAAGCACAGGTGAAAATCTACCGCTTGTGGCGTCCTCAAAAGTCACTGCAGGTATCGTCAGCACACAGAATGACTATCATAACACCAGCTGGCCAGAATGCCAACAGCTGTCCAGAATGACAAAAGGAGAAATAACCACTCACTTACGGTCTTGTGAAACAGTGACCTCCCCCTAACTCTTCTCAAATCCCAATTTTCGTGCAGAATCATCATCCTATGGAAGCACTTTCCCTACAAAACAGCGGCATGAATCAGGAGAAATTTAAAGAAGTTAATATCCATGATGTTTGACAGAATCTCCTCCCCCCCCCCACCCCCGAAGACTTGTGGCAAGTCAGTCGGTTGCCATTAGTTGAATTGACGGAAGCTCCTCCCCCTGAAGATTTGTAATAAGTCAGTCTGTTGCCATTAGTTGACAGAAGCTCCTCCCCCTAACGGCTTGTGGCAAGTCTGTTGCCATTAGTTGACAGAAGCTCCTCCCCCTCACGGCTTGTGGCAAGTCAGTCTGTTGCCATTAGTTGACAGAAGTTTAAAGTTTTTTTAAAAATTAGTTTAAAGAGTTGTCTGACCTGATATTTGTGCCATCTATATTCTATATTCTACTATAGGTAATACCAGTCTTATACTCCTAAGTCATACTATGAGTAATGCCAGTCCTGTAACGCTACGTTCTATCAGGTCTAGGTACCTTGGGGGGCGCGACATGCTTACAAAGGGGGCGCGAAGGTGGTCATTTTTTAAGAAGTTTCTTATACCGGTGTTAGTGAAATTAGCTTACATTGCTGGCTAAGGGGGGCGAGCGGACGTTCCTTTGTTCGTAAGGGGGGCGTCACAAGTAAAAGGTTGAGAACCACTGGCCTATAGGTATTCGTTTTGCCCTTTTGTTATATTTTGTTATTATGTACTCATTTGTTGTTATGACTTTGTTGTGTCTATTATGCTTATCTTCGATGACATAAATTTGTTATAGGACCACATGTGACAAGCCTGTTGTGGATGGTGGATGTGGGGTAATATTGTGGATGGTGGGATGTGGAGTAATATTGTGGATGGTGGATGTGGAGTAATATTGTGGATGGTGGGATGTGGAGTAATATTGTGGATGGTTGGTGTGGGGTAATATTGTGGATGGTGGATGTGGGATAATATTGTGGATGGTGGGTGTGGAGTAATATTGTGGATGGTGGGATGTGGAATAATATTGTGGATGGTGGATGTGGGGTAATATTGTGGATGGTTGGTGTGGGGTAATATTGTGGATGGTGGATGTGGGATAATATTGTGGATGGTGGGTGTGGGGTAATATTGTTGATGGTGGGTGTGGGGTAATATTGTGGATGGTGGATGTGGGATAATATTGTGGATGGTAGGTGTCACTTGACACTTGCGACAGGCTGGTGTTGGATGTGTTGGTCAAGGTGACGACTACAACCTGTGCAGAATACTTTTCACTTGGCAGTGTCGCCGACAGTGAGTGTGGTGTGTCTGACAGCAAAGAGACGGCCACCTGTGCTAACATGGTGTGTTTGAGCAGCCTTCTCACAGGAAGGGACGCACCCGACTGTCCTAACAGGGCCATGGGTTCAGGAATGTCGTCTGCTGCAGTTGGGTCTGGTAACAGCACGTACAGACTTTCAAACATGCAAATCGCCAAGCCGTGAAAATGACACACAGGGCTCCCCTCTTACCTGTGCACAATTCAATGTTCACACGCTACACGTTGTATCCAATGCCTTCTTACCGTTATATCTTGTACGTTAGACATTGCCACATAACACACACATTATTAGATAATACCACATAACACATACACACACATGTCGTTAGGCATTACCACATAACACACACACACACACACACATTATTAAACATTGCCACATAAAACACACACACGTCATTAGACATTGCCACATCACACAGACATGTCGTTAGACATTACCACATAACACATATGTCTTTATCATGATCTCACCGAATGCCTGTCTTGTCAATGATGTCAGTGCATACAGTCACGACACCAGTCTTGTCAATGATGTCAGTGCATACAGTCACGACACCAGTCTTGTCAATGATGCCAAAAGAGTACCACAACTTACCTGCTGTTGTCAAGAAAGGAAATGATAAAATAGTGTCGAGTGTTGCAAACATGTCACATCGGTTGTGCTGCTTGTCCTCCTACTCCACCCAGACAAGGAAACTTTGACCTGCACACCACCCAGCTCCTTGAAAAGTCCACTTCAACAACTAAACTCGCTTGCCAAGATGACATGCCACGATGGTATATCTTGCCAACAATTAGTCTCACCCACAGACACCAAACAGGTATTAGCAGCTATGTAGGTGTTTTAAAGGCATCAATAAAAATGTATAAACATTACTTGTCAAATTCTTTTGTTGTCAGATAGTCGATCGTCCTTGGTACAGGTAGAAACAGATGGAACACAGGTAACAAGGTCTATCGCATTCCTTGGTAGCCAGGCATAAATCCCTTGTGACCGGATACACGAAGCATGTAAATGTCTGATATCTTCTACTCATGGGGAACACCGACAATCACTTCTCAGTGCAGTACAACACTAGATGACATCTGTGACCGTTACCACCACAGTACTGTCCCCGAGATTCAGTCATCCAAGGAAGCTGTTAGCTGTGTCATCGGACAGATGTCTCTCTCTGTCTCCTTGCTCCTAACGGACGCCACCTGGCCTTGCTCCAGGTACGAGTCGACAATGAGGCGAAATGTAGCGAAATTCTCTTCCTTCCTCCAACACACACAACGACAGACGGACAGACAACTGTAGAAGCGATGCAAAAGAAAGATCGCTCTCAAAACTGGAGTAGCACTACTGCACTAGTACTAGTCAAGAAAGATGGCTCCGTACATCCAATTCAAGTAGCACCGGAGGAGAAAGATCTCTCCACATAGCAATCAGAGTAGAGTTGAACAACTTCGAGGCAAGCAGATGACTGGGGCAGCAGACCCGGGATGTCCGAACTCTGGGTGGTTTCCACTCAGACTGGGGGTTCACGTGCATGCAAAGGCATGAAGCTGACAAACTGTATGTATTTTCATACCGAGTAACCACTTCTACCCTGACGACTAATATGCAGTCGGATACAGGTTGGATTCTTCAACCCACAGACTAAGTGATCTCACCCTCGCTGACTGTATTCGGCGCAAGGACCCAGCGATCCCCCCTCCTCGCACACCCCGACTGCAACCCCGAGACAGAGTGATCCCTTCATCCTGCATTTTGTCTCCCCCATCCAGTCACTCCTTGCCCTTCGTGTACACAACGAGGCACTCATTCTTCAGCCCGCCCATGTTTGTCCACAGACTAGCCTCGTTCTTCTGCAAATATCCCTTTCTCACACTCACGCACAGACTCACACACATGCATGAACACACTTTCTCTCACACTCACACACACACACACTCTCTCTCTGTCTCACACACACATTTACAATCCACAGCCCCGTATATATATATAAACAAACCACTGTCAGTGTTACTGGCCGCCTTAAACAGGCCCTCCCACTACTATATATCAGTCAGTCGTCCCTTGACCGCCACCTGTGGTTGGGGGCATCACAAGGATAGACCGCCACCTGGGGGGATCACATGGATAGACTAGCAGCTGACAGGCCGCCATCTTGTCTATTGTGGGCGATAGTCAGCAGGTCCTGTACAGGACGACCAGTCCAGTCTTTGACCTTCGTAAGTCAGTTCTTCCTCTGACTGTCACGATCTCCAGCTTTGCCCGAGAAGCCCCTTTGCTTTCTCACAGTGCGCAGGCGCAAGGGTCAACAGGTGACGCATGCGCAGACAGTATGAAAAAGGAAACCTTGATGTACAGTGAGAATTTAACGATGGTTAGCAAAGACAAAGATGCTTAGATCAGTATCGCAATTCGAGAAGATCAAAGCCCAACCTGTCTCGATCCGAACACCACCAGGGTTTGCACAGCTTGTACTGGTAGTGAAGCTTATCTGATGGCTATGCCAGATCCTATCCTGTCTAGCCATTGCCTCTGTTGCTGTTGCGATCCTGATGCGGATATCTGTCGTGGAGCTGATAAGGCTCATGGTTCTGTAGTTCTGGCATTGTTTGCAGTTTCCTTTTTTGAGGGGTATGATTAGTGACTGGGTCCATTCTTTGGGCCATTCCTTGCGTTTCCAGACTCTTTGTCACAGGACAGTGAGCGCCTTTGTAATTTCTTCTCCACACTGCTTGAGCAGCTCAGCTGGCACATTATCACCGCCTGGCGTCTTTCCTTCCTTCAGACTGTGTACAGCTTTTTGGACCTCTTCCCGTAGGACTGGTAAGGCCATAGGTTCCCTGTCTCTATCCTGGTTATGTTGACGTCGGTCTTCAGCTGGAAGTTGAACAGCTCCTTGCAGTGCTTTCAGCTTTAGCTTAGGTTCGTTAGAACAAGGTCATGGTCACTACCTATGTCAGCGCCTGGGTGCGTCCTTGTCTTGGCCTTGTTGATGCTGGATTTGAAGCAGGATAGAGTTGATTTGATTATGGACCAATCCATCTGGTGAGTGCCACGTGGCCGTCCTTGATTTCTTGTGGGAGGTGTAAGGTGTTGTCTAAGGTGAGTCTCTGGCTCTGCCCCTACTGTACTTTCTCATAGTTTCCACCCATCCTGCTCTGCTGAGGTGAGATGTGGGCTCTGATTGTTGATGCAGAAAAAATAATCCTGGTATTTATGACCAGTGCCTAATTTCTCTGAATCACCTACATTGAGGATTGAGAATGAGGCCTGCCAGAGTCAGGATGTAGTTACCAATGTTCGCTCTTGTTTGTCCTTACATGTTTATTATCACTTTGGGGACCATCTTGTGCCATGTGAGGAGGATGCCATGCAGATCGCCTCAGTGGTATCCGACAAAATACATTGCCTGCTCATGCATTTATTTTGCAGTGGACGCTAACCATCAACCATCTTTCAAGTGCACTCCAACCCCCATCTATCTCTTAAGTGGATTGTAGCCATTACTCACCCATTCCCACCCCAGAATTCCACCTCCACATCCCATCCCATTCCAGTATTTTAAACATGCATGTTAAAATGTAAATCAAAAGACAAAGCAGATCTCATTGCTGTCTTCATTTCTGAGCATTTTGAAATTGGTTGAAGCTTGGCTATGTGATAGTGATGATCTCAACTGCAAGGTTGTCAAACGATAAGTAAGCGATCTGGCTCCCCTAAGGCTTTCACCAGCATGCGTCATAAGCTCTTCTAGAGAGGAATCTTCCCGATCAAGCCCTTGTGATACTGTTGCGGTTTCTGTAACACCTTTTTTTGACATGAGTGGGTTGTTAGCCCAAAGCAAAATCCTCAACCTGGAGGGTCAGGGTGCAACTTTTTAGTCTGGCCTCTCCCCTGACAGACCTGTTCAACTTGGTTACACCTGCCGACATTGCTCTGTGGATCAACAAGGCGCGCAAGCCACCACACTACAAGGTAAGTTGCACCAACTGGTGGAGAATCCACATACATCAATGAATTGTTTTGAAATTCTTTCCCCATTCTAAAGATTATCATGACTTTTTTAATCCATTTCCCCTCCATTGCATACACAAGCATGTATATTAGCATTCAGCTATGCTTCCTTCCTTACAGAAACAGGTGCATGTGACTGCATGCACACATTTACTCACCCAAAAAAAGACCAACTCACAATTGTGGCAACTTTACTGGAAGGTTGTAAAATACAGGGTTAGATGTATAAGTCCCATTCTCGCAGTCACAGCAACATTAATACATTTATTTAACAATAGAAAGACTGCTTGATGAGAAACATTCAGCACTACCATCAGTTTTACCCTAACCCTTAACTGTTACTAAAAAGGGTTAACACATTTGTTGACATCACAAAGTGCACAGGGTTTATAAAACCATTTTCAGTCAAGCATTTTATGAACTAAAATCTGACAAAAACACATCTGAACACATTTTGCAGATTCTTTAAATAAAATATGCCTAAACCTGAATACAGTTTGAAATTGTACCAATCATTACAGACAGAATACTTCTCAGTTCCAAGTATTTTGTGTAACCTGTGTCTGACCGTCCAAGTATTATCTTCCCACACTACTATGCTCACTCTTAGGGAATTGAAGCTTACTTATTCAAAGACTGATTCATTTCCAAAACAAAATTGAATATTTATTTGACTATACTTTAGCAGTTATACAGCATCAATAGTATCACACTGGGTGCGGTCTCCAAGATATTTCCCATTTATAAGACATGCAGCTCATAAGAGCTCAGACATGCTAAGATTAATACCATCAGTTATCAACAGGTACAGCATCCTTCAATTATACCCTGAGCAATAAAAATAGGTTCTCTCATCCCTGCTTGTTGCATCTTCCTTGAAAGATGCCCAGAATGATTAAAAATAAGGAATCAGGAACCCGCCAACTGTCAAGTGTTTCACAAATTATCAAAGTGTCACATGATAAAATGTAATATCAATAGCTTTATCTCCGGGCGCTTTGCTCTCCTCCATCCTGTGCATATGTGAGAGAGCAAAAGAGAGTGAGAGAATGGTAGTGACTTTGCTAGGTGCACTTGATGCTTATCTATAATGCATGCTCAGGTGCTGTTGTGTATAAATAATTATGTAAAGCACTTAAAACCTGGCTTTGGTTGTAGGGTACAGCATTCTTGATCATCATTATTATTATTATAAAATAATTATTCTGGGGTCCTGACTATAATTTACCTTGCATTCTATGGCCTTCGTGATATCTAATAACATAATATGAAATATTACATAGTCAAGTTAGATGTATGATTTAAACATAGAACAAATTAATTTGTGATGTACTCAATATTCTAGTCACAAGACTATTCCTTCCAAGTCCGAAACATAGCAGGAACATATTTCATATCACACAACAAACATCTTATCCCAAGTCCCAATAATATCTGGTCAGGTATCATCAATTTAGATTTTATGTAGATTTCAAATAATAAAAAAAGGTTTCAGTAAACGCCTCTTGAATGTTTGTTCCAGGTTATTTCAATGAGGAACCAAACAACATTTAAATATTTTGAGTTAGAATGACTGACCCTGGTGTTATTTCTATGTAAGTTGTTTTAAAGTATTCTAAAAATACTTTAAGATACTAAACATATCATTTGGTAAGACAATATATGTGTCATTTATGAGGATCCTAAATGAGGTGATGTCATTCTAAATGGCACACAGCACAGTCACTTTATGATATAGGTGTCATCTTGAGGATGTTAAACAAGTAGTATCTCACTCTAAAGGGCACTCACTCACCTTGGGATATATTTGAGGAATGCTTTCCAAAAAAAATTTTTTTAAAGCATGTTAAACTGAGAAAAGTTTGTGGCATAGCAGGAAGTTCATATACCTTGTGAACACTCAAATTTGGAGCAGAAAGTCACAGGTTTGAGGCTTATTTGTGTCAGTGACTGGAATACCAGGGAGCGATATCAACATGGGGTGTTTGGGGGAGTGTTTGGTGTTTTATGCCAAGCCAGCAGCTAAGGCTCTATCATGGTAAAGCAGTCAGCCCTGTAAACAGATGCCACATGCAAAGAAATAACAATGTGCTTGACACGAGAGCTGAGCCCTCACTGTATTGGTGATAGGCGCTGGACCGCCTGCAATATCAACATGGAAGACTATCATTGTAAACAAGACATTATTTAATAGGTGCCTGCATGTAAAATAACATACTGAAGAACATTATGTAACAGGTAGCACCATTCTGCAGAACATTACTGTACCTAACTATACAAGAGGTAGTGGCCTTTTATAAAACTTTACTTAATAGGCACAACAGAATGCATTGTTGAGATAAATTTTCAAAAAGCTCAAGTTTGAAGAGAAAAGTGCAAAGCAGTTATTTAAGAGGTCAGCATTTGTGATAAGTTGTCTCTCAGATATAGAACATAATAGCTATCAGTCTATAGGCAAAGAGAAAGAGAGTGTGTGTGTTTTTGTAATTATTTGTGGAAAATAATCATTCTTTAAGATAATACATGCAACACTTTCTCCTTCTGTAAAAATACAATACATAGCAGTTATCATTCTTGAACATATGTAAATTGTTGAATCCACACAAAAACACATAAAAAATCATCCTTTAGAGCAATTCATCGAATCATGATTAGTGCATATAGCCCTCATCCCATTAGTGCAATGCATCAGCCAGCATCCTGTTAGTGCAATACAGCCAACCATCATTCCATTCCACAGCACTACAGTTTTTCTGAATGATAATGCCACCACCAATAGTATATATATATATGTGTGTGCATGTTACTTAATACTATTCTATTGAACAATATGCAGGAACTGTCTTAGAGCAATAATCTTATCATAAATTCGGTTTACAAATGTGTAGGACAAGGCATTAGACAACATAGATCTTCTTTTCACCTTGTCATAACCTGTCTTTTGGAGTCTATGGAGTTAGTGAATAGATTACCAGACTACAGAGCACTTTTTTTTTTTTTTACAAACTTCATTTTAAACAACCCTCATACATGGCTTAAAAGAACATTTTCTTCTTTGGGGCAATGATTTTCTTGCTTTGGAAATACCTCTTGCAGTAATTTCATTCTAACAGCAGTCGTGTAATGTCCATATATTTTTGTGGTGTATGTATTATGATGATAGAGAATCCTTTTATTTTGTATTCATAACCTGGTAATGTGAAGTATGGAGAGCCTGATTATCTGCTGATATTCTGTACTATACAAACATTTTATTATTATTATTATTAAAATGGGCGCATTGTGCAGCACATTCAGAGGATGTAGAGAACTAAGATGTGGAATTAAAATGAAACATTTTAGCACAGTAGAAAATTAAGACAGTAGCTGAAATCTTTAGCATGATAAAAGACATCAGATTGGCCAGTTTAAGTGCCATACTATATTACTATAAGTATTTAAATTATAATTAATGATATCAAAGCTTTGTCATAAAATTACAGCTCATTTCTTTCAAAATTAGTGAGAATTTTATCAAAGTTGTAGATGTTTGTAGATTTTTGAAAACCAAGCAAAGCTGTGTCAATTTCATGGTATGCTTATGTTTTATTAACAATTCCAGGAAATCTCATGGCTAAGTTTTTGGCAGCAACATATGCAGATTATTAGATCTGCTCTTATGAAACATATTTTTTAAAAATCGGTAGTTTTTCTATCATCATTAATCTGACATTTGATCTTTTGAAGCGAACTTACTCTAAAACGATTTCTAAAATGACAGCCTTTACCCATGCTGTACATTGCACAGCTGTTTAAATTGTCTTGGATGGTGGGAAGGTGGGTATGCCCAGGGAGGGTGAGGCTGGACGACTCTACATTAGTGCTTAGCTTTACCTGGTACCTAGTTCTGCACACAAAGCAATACATTTATGAAATCTCAACCAAATATCCTGTCTCCAGCCAACAACTTTGCCAGACAGCTTCTGCAGTCTATGAGCTGACATATAGCTCATGTCCTCTCATCAACAGATACATACTTGCTGCCTAGAGTTTGCACATCACAGAACTTTTATAATCTGCACTTATCACATGCTCACCCAAGTTCTTTTTGATTCTCCACATAGCTACATTTATTTCTCTGATATTTACATTTTTATTCAAAGGATATGCATTTCCACATTTTTGCGTCTGCTTATACATGATCTACAGAAATTCATCTAATTCTTCCGTTTATTCTTACAGATATACACACAATGCTGTCACAAATAAACACATCTGTGTGGTTTCCACTAGTTATGTATAATGCTCCTATAAACTTTTAGTTTAGTTAATAATTTGTCTCTCTAAACATATCTTCTGATTATCTTTAACATCTGTTTAAACCCTTTGTTAGTTGATAGTCCCTACACACATCTTCAAACATTAACTACTAGTAATTCTGCCTCTTGCTCCATCAGAAGGGTTGACCTTAGACAAAGTCTCTTGTTCCTGCCATGCAAGTTTGGCAATTATTTTTATTCATCTATGTCGATGTCTCCCAATTAAAAAAATACACTGTTCTAGAAGGGGGCATCACATCCCACGGCAGGTACAATGCAAAGCACATCAAATCAAAGTCCAGTGACAGTAAAAGACATCAGACAAGACAAAAGATGAAGATTAATACTCTCAAGGTATTTCTTGTCCATTCTTAAATCTTTCAGGAAATTGCACAAGCTCCAGATTCATCTTTTCTCCATGACTGTCTTGATACAGACTTAAAGTCAATGAACATGTTGCTGCTAGACAGGTATATTGTTTGTCCAAAGTCAAGCAAAGTAACTCTTCATTTTCTTCTGCAGTCTACTCAAAGTCATGATATGATTGGTCATGACGTCACTATATAGAAGGCTGAGTGTCTCGCGGTTAATTGTCCTGTAATGTCTGTTTAAACCTTTAAGTTAGCCAGTTGATGGTTTCTCTGAACACATCTTCAGATATTGTCTATAATGTTCCTACAAATCTCATACTTCATCATTAAGACTTTGGAAATGAGCAATCATCACATAAAAATAAGCAATCAACAGGTGAAATTTTCTGGCAATTCATATAAAATAATATTAGTAGAGGATAAACAGTTTAGAATCATCTGCAAATAACGAACAAAGGCAGAATATTTATGTTGCATCCTATTATAATCTTAGTATACAAAAGTGCTCATTTCACAGTTCATTTCACAAAAAGCAATAATTAACTGATTTAAATAAATAAGTAAACAACATTTGGTAATATTTTTTCTATACCACAAGCAACAGTACTGTGAATTTTGTAAGATCACAGACTCTGACTGATAAATATAGCACCTACTAGTCATTCTTAAGAGAAGTTCTCACAGTGTTCTTGATATTTGTATCTTTTTAACTATCACATACACCCATCATAAAAGTAATCATTATGAATAGTGTTTGAGAACAGCAGCTTACTAGGAAGGGTACTAAATGTCATTTGAAATGTTGCAAAGCACCTCTCACATAATGTTAGCCTCGATAAATTATACTAAGCACCATCAAAATAGTTTCATTTTACAAACCATGAACTGAAGATCACTGACATGATTTTGATTGTTGCAGGACATTACACATAAGCATTATAAAGCTGAGTATATCTCCACACATCAGTATGCTAATCACCATCCTACAAATCATTACATTAAGCACTGACCACATAGTGCTGCTAGCTGAAACTGTCAGCACATGAACATGTAATGTTCATGCAAATCACTACACTACATAAGGTAGACCATGACATTGTCAAAGTTAAAGAAGTATGATATTGTTATGATATTGTTATATTGGCCATATGAAAGCTTCCAAAGCACCTCTGAAGCATGTCACCTAGGTGATTAGGGAACCTGTTGTCTTTCTATAAATCACTGTGTAGTACTTTGCCAAAGCAGGAAGATTTCTGATGTAATTTCTAAAGCAAACATTACACTAGTACATGCGGCCAAGGTGCTGGTTTATTTACATATTAAAAGAGCCTGCCTGCAAAAAACTTTAAAGACCCAGTCACTACAAAGATAAAAAGTTTAGACAAATTATGGTACAAATATGAACAGTTAAACAAAATTTTTGGGATTGTGATTTAAAAAAAAAACCAACATTGATATGTACAGTTGTATGGGTCTTCTTTTCTTTGTTTAAAAGAAAAATGTCCAGTGGTCTGGAGAAAATAGATCCTCATTCTAGTGAGTGAAAGCGTATGAAGGACTAATTTCAAGAGGTTTCATGGACAACTGTCTCCTGAAGGGGACTTTTGAGTATCCTCTCTTATTTCTAAATACTATGCTTAATCTCAGAATAAAGATAGCACATAACAGTAATAATTTTACCATAACATGGGGACATTATTACTATCTTTAAACAAAGTTAAAGGCATAATTGAGGTTAAATGTGAATTTAGGAATATCATGTCATGTCAAAAGGTTTCAAAATATGAGAACCTTAGCAATATGCAGTGACAGAAAATTTTAGAGAGTCACCCAGATTTAGGTTAATACTGTCTTGTACATCACCCATGCCATATGAAAAACTGCACTATTACACAATTCTACAGGAGAACAAAGAATAGAGGCTGTTTTAAAGAACAGGAGGCTTCGTATCCAAATATTTTACTTCAGTATCTCTGTTAGCTAGCTCTGTTTGATTGAAGTTTAGGGGCTAGCCAAACAATGACAAGGTACCTCTGTTAGCTATCTCTGTGTGATTGTAGCATAGAGGCAAAAAATCACAATGGCAGCCAATACATGCAGTCGACCAACTCCAGTGTTGTAACATGAAAAAATTATTTAGGCCTTAAACTCTAAGTGCCATGGGCCACGCTCATAGCTCAGCCGGGAAGCACTGGCAAGGCGATTTTCATTACTTTTATTGCAAAGTTCAAATTTTCTCCTTTCCAAAAATGTATAGGTTTCTTGGTCTAACGTTTACCTCAGAGCAGCAATTATAAAAAACAAACTTCACCCACTGTCATCTTCACAGGCTTCAGTTATAAGCTAGTCATTGTTACGTTATATTTTTATGTGGTACTAAGAGTTTTAAAAGTTTTCTACGGTTTTTCAGCACTTATGCGACAGGTTATAACTTCCTATTTACTCATCAGGGTTAAGCATTAGAAGGTTAAAGGTCCCATAGCTGAGAAGATGATTTACTGGCATGGCATGTGGAATCAGAGCTAAACCCTATCCTTCTGCTGCATTTAGTTAGTTTAGTCCTTGTTACTCCTTGAGGAGCATAGGGCAGCGCTGTCGTTACCTCCCCTGAAAAATCAGGCGCCCATTCTTGCAGTTGCTGGGTGGGCAGAGGGAATTTTCCAGCCACAGGTCTGAATAGGCTTCAAATCCCAGTGGAGAACACTAATGTTAAGCTATGCTGCCATTACAGAAACATAACAGGGGTGAGTTACATTTACAGCATCAAAACATCTCATGTTTATGCAAAGGAAAGGTGTTATTGCTGGAGGTACTTGTTGCATTTATATCAATGGGAAGAAATCAGGTTGGTGTCAACATCACAACCAATGGTAACACATGATGAATGATATTATGTCTTCCTTAAGAGTTAAGTGGGTGTTGGGGGGGGGGTTGTTCTTACAAAACATGGCATCAGTTACGTGAACTCTGTGGTTTCCTTCTATGGATAAAAACATTATTTTGTTTTCCTTTTTGATTGAACTTCAGGAACTATAGTACTCGTTCTTCTAGGTGACAAAAGCATTACACCAATTTCACATAAATAAAACTCAGCTTTATTACCTTTACTATTATTTAGGATTATAAATTGATCAAATTGCTCATTACAGTATAAATTTCATAGACTTTAGTGACTATTTATTGGTGACAAACGAAACACAAATCTTATAACCTTTCGAGATTTTAGTGCCTGCTGCTAAAGGTAACCAAACCATCACACCACCCTCAGCTGCTGGGTTACAGTAAATGATTGAAGAAAGGAATGTAGCCAGATGAGAGTTGTCCTTTCTGTTGATCATCAGTTGTCTGCTCCATCATCTTCCTCCTCCTCCTCCTCGCCCTCTACAAGACAGAGGCACACAGAGGACATCAGGATGCCAAAAGGCAAAGAAAGAAAATGACCATGACTGTGACAACTAATGTGTCAAAGAGGCACAGTTAACTGAGTGTGACAGCTGGTGTGTCAAATAGGTAGAGCTAACTGTGTGACATCCAGTATGTCAAATAGGCATAGTTAGCAGTGTGATAGCTAGTGTGTCAAATAGGTACAGTTAACTGAGTGTGACAGATGTGTGTCAAATAGCTTCTACTCCACACAACACCTGTATGCTGGTGCAAATGGGTACTAGTGTTAACTGAGTGTGACAGCTGGTGTGTCAAACAGGCACAGTTACATGAGTTTGATGGCACTAATTTATCAAATAGCTACTAGTGTTAAGAGTGCAACAGCTAGTGTGTGAAATAGGTACTAATGTTAGCTGAGTGTGACAGCTAATGTGTCAAAGCGGTCTAGTGTAGTGACTAGTTCATGCCAGAGCATAGTTAACTGCTAGAGAATAATAAACATATCTGGCCAGAATCACAAAAAAGTCAAGAATGAGAGAGATCTGAAAATCAAAATTACTCAAAAACATTAAATAAATAAGTGGCAGTAAAAGTGTCTACACATGGCTCAATCAACTAATGCTATTTGCCTTTTAGCTATGTACAAGTGTCAAGGTCACAAGTGTACAAGATGTCATGTCCTGTTGTCATAACAGTGCAACTATCAATTATTTTATAAACATAGAGCATTCCACATGTGCCAGATGTCAAGCCACTTTATACATTATATCACAAATTTACATCCAGAAATCATTGTACATGTCTCATCACAACTGACTGAAATATTGCATCATAATTTGATGCTGATGTCACTACAATTGCAAACCCTTTGTCAATGTTTAAATAGGTACTAGTGTTTACAAGTTCACTAGACACAACAAACACAATGGCTAAAGATGACTGCCATGACCCTTGATGAGCGTTCTTCGCAATCTACCCTACATAGATCATATTGCCTGGTTAACATGTCCACTTTCATCACAAACCTACATAAATAATATCTACTAGCCAACCTACATGGATTACATAGATAAACCTACATAGACCATATCTACTGACATCTATTGACATCTTGACCTGGGCAGTTTAGGTCAGTGTCAGTACCAGCAGTGGGAGTCAAAGACTAATGCTCAGAACAGGTGCTTGATTATTTCCCAGTAACCATTTCTATTCATCTGCCCAGACCAGATAATTATGAGTATCCCTGTCACATGAAACAGGTCTACAAGGATGCAAAGAATGATATAGTAACTCTTTTCCTACACACCAGCTCACCAAGCTTGGCCGAATCTTGCATGTTTGCTGGGTTGCTACTTACTTATCTAACCACACAGGTCATGCAGGTTCATATTGGCATGATTTAGGAAAATAAAAACTGTGTGATTCTCACACAAATTAATCTTAAGATGACAGTAAAGATTACACAGCATTGTCTGGTACATCAAATACAAGACCAGTTGAAATGATGACACAATACGCTACTGATAACATCAAATACAAGACCAGTTGAAATGATGACACAATACGCTGCTGAGGACACAAATATGATTACAAAAACTTCTGGAATTTACATTAAAAAAACACATCAACATTCTGGAGGGTTTGATATGGTGACCTATGTTCATTTCAATTCAAGGCACACACGGAATCAGTAAAATACATTTACATAATTTATGATTTTCCAGCAAATTCTTGACTAAGAAAATTAAGCTTTGATTATGATGCTTGTGCATGGCAGCAAGGATTTTTTTTAGAAGATGATAACCATTTTCACAATTGTTGAAGGCACACGGTGCATAAATGTGTCAGTAAGATATTGCACACATCCCTGTGGCAAAAGCAGCTTTAACAGGTTTGATTTTCAAAGAGAGGGATATGGGAATGTAAACTATAACAGTATCATTGAAGTCAAAGTTTTTTAGTGTGACCACACATTCCAGGTTCTAGCAGGTAGAGGCTGATCCAGACCTACTTGCTATTACTTGGGTCTGGTATGTGATGTCAAGTCATCTTTGGGTTTTTGAGATTGTATAATCTTGGGACTAGACTTTGTAGGAAGAGCAGATTTTGTACCCATCTGTGGTGGCTGTGGGGCCTTTTGACGTACTTGTGAAGTCACTACTTTGCGCCCTGCAGAAGGTGGTTCTGTTACTATGTTATTTGCTGTTGGTGGTTTAGAGACTGTTTGATGCATAGGCTGTAGGATTTTTGTGTCGGTCTTTGGAGACTGTTTAAGAACTTTTATGGGCTGTGGGATTGTAAGATTTTTTACTCTTTTGTTAGTCACCATAGGGTCTGCGATTTTTGTGTCTTTTTTCAAGGCTTGTTTGATATTTTGATCTGTTTTAATAGGTTGTAGATGATTTGACTCTTTAGGAGGGAGATATTGACCATTAAGACCCATTTTTATTTGCTTTGTGTTTTTTGCATTTGCTTTTTCAGGCTGAGGGATAGTTTTTGTAAACTGTGGTCCTGCCCGAGGCCTTCCTTTGTCATCAAAAGACTTTTTCAAAACACTGGCCTTTGTCTTAGATGTTTCATCTCCAGCAGTTTTTCTAGGTGAGTTATATGAAGGCATGGACTTCTTTGAGGACATTACCACATTTATTATGCTTTGAGCTTTGTCTTGTTGTTTATTGTGCTGATGTTCTCCTTGAACAGTGGATGATGAGGCTGTCTTTGACTTGCGTTCCCTGTTTGATGGCACATTTGTTCCAGTCACATGATTTGAACTGAACTTTAGTTGGCCCTTTGGGTTGTGCTTCATAGTGCTACCTTCCACAGAAAACTTTGGACCAAGGGATATTTCAGCATTTACTTCTATTTTTCCAGGGTGATCCTCATCTTCACTTTTGTCATCATTTGCACCAAAGATTTGTGTGCGTATGAGGTCAAGCAAGTCATAGGTCTCTTCATGGGGATGTTGAACTACAGGGTTAGGGCTAGGGGAGGATGGTGGAGAATCTTGTGCTTTACCTTGATGCATTGCTGCCTGCACCATCTGTCGCAGACGGCGGGTCATACGGGTCCAAAAGGAGGAACTCTCTCTAGGTGGCTTTTTTCTGGTTGGTGTCACAGCAGGCTTTGGAGCTGGTGGACAGTTGTCCTTTGTGCACTGTCCAGCTTTATCCACTATTCCATCATTGTTATCATCATCATCCAAGTAGTCAGGAATTCCATCACCATCTGCATCTTGCTGTTTGTCAGGTATTCCATCACCATTGGCATCATCATCCAAATAATCGGGTATGCCATCACCATCTGTATCTTCTTCAATATCTGGAATGCCATCATTGTCATCATCATCATCGAAAATGTCTGGTGTTCCATCACCATCAGAGTCAGGCAGGTTGTCAGGCTTGCCATCCCCATCTGCATCAGTATCTAAGTAATCAGGAATGCCATCACCATCCATGTCTTCTTTATCATCAGGAATGCCATCACCATCATCATCATTATCAAGAATGTCAGGCACTCCATCATTATCATCATCATCATCCAGGTAGTCTGGAATGCCATCACCATCTGTGTCTCTTTCCATAAAGTCGGGGATTCCATTTCCATCACGATCTGTATCCTGAGAGTCAGGAATACCATCATTATCATCATCATCATCCAGATAATCAGGAATGCCATCACTGTCTGTATCCACTTCTTCAACATCTGGAATACCATCTCCATCAGAATCTTCATCATCCTCATCTGGAATACCATCATTGTCATCATCATCATCAGTGTAGTCTGGTATACCATCGCCATCTGTGTCAATCTGCATGTAGTCAGGGACACCATTTTTATCAAGGTCAAGATGCTTCAGCTGATCAGGAATTCCATCTCCATCTGAGTCATTAGGTACATCAGGGAAGCCATTACCATTCTTGCCCTTTTCAAGAAAATCTGGTATTCCATCTCCATCATCATCATCATCTTGATCATCAGGGATACCATCATTGTCATCATCATCATCAAGATGATCCGGTATCCCATCTCCATCTGTATCAACCTCCTGATCATCTGGTATTCCATCTCCATCATCATCATCATCT
>SRHC01001283.1:297668-307807 GCA_004794325.1 Pomacea maculata
GGGGGGGGGGGGGGGGAATCAGACTACGAGTTGTCCACCAGTAATCCAGGTCACAGACAATGGCCTAACATTTCGCTCCTGTAAAAAGATACAGTTACGGAAACTGAAGCCAGAGACTGCCCATCAAGTGGAGAGAGTGGGGAGGCAGACAGGAGTTATTATGGCTGGGGACCAACGCCACAAGGACGATCCCAACCTGACAGCTAATCTGCTCTCACCCAAAAAAACTTACTACTATTGGTTGCTTGAATGTGACAACACTGAACCAAACATGAAAGTTATCACAGGCCCTCCAAGAAATGCATCTATACAGATTTAATCTTCTTGAAATTACAGAAGCACTTTGGACATTCCAAGGAAAGAGAACTCTTGTAAATGGTGGCACTTTTGTAGTCTGGAAAAAACAACGACCAGCACAGAGAAAGGGTTGCAATGATTATCTGAAAACAACACAGGAACCCCATAGAATGGAAGCCAGCTTATGAACACCTGCTGTATGCCAGCCACAACTCCAGATTCATCAAGCTTTCCATCCTGACCTGTTATCTACCCACAAAAAAAGCAGAGGAAGAGGACAAAGATTTCTACAACAGCTTACAGGCAACAATGGAAAACATCCCTACCCATGATGTAATAATAGATTTCAATGATAAAGTAGGCAGTAAGAATGAAGGAATAGAAAGAACCATGGGAAAGAAAGATGTAGGGTATATAATTTACAATGCCAGCAGATTGTATGATTTTTGCAAAGAAAACTTCTTTGTAATTATAGGAACAAGTTTTCAACATAAGAAGATTCATAAAGTGACTGATGGCAGGACAGAGAGTGAGTAGACCACATTATCATTAATCACAAAAGGAGGCACAAACTTCAGAGTCAAAAGTGGGGCAGACATAGGTAGTGACCATAAGTTGCTCATTGGCAAACTTGTTCTAAAGCTCAGAAAAGCTAAGGTGGGAGAACAAAGACATCATGCTTTGACATGGATCAGCTTAAAGACTCAGTAGAAATTCCTCTTAGCATTAAAAAGTAAGTTTAGCATCCTGACAGATGACACCCAAATGACAATCACCACCTTTAACTAAGCGATGAAAGAAGTGTCTAAGAAGAACATCGCTATAGAAAAAACAGCAAAAGAGAGCTGGATCTCCCATGAAACAAGGAAAAAAAAGAGCAGAGGAAAGAGATAACACCAGTTGCTCAGCACAAAGTCTCCACTTGTGAATGAAAAGTTGATGAAAGAATATTCCTAGAAAGAAAAGGAATTGAAGAGGAGCGCTAGAAGAGATAAAAAGAGAAGAGCAGAAGAAGCCTCAGGAAGGCAAGACATAAACATGGTTTACAAGATCACTAAAAGGCTTACAGGAGGTAAAAGAGGCAGTCAAGACCTACCTTTAAAAATACATGAAGGGAATATCATCACTGAAGGAAGTAAGAAAGTAGAGAGGTGGAAGAAGCACTTCAAGCAGCTGCTCAACCGACCTAGCCCTCCAGTACTAGCCAATATCCCAGAAAGTGAAGAAGACCTGGACATAAACCTGGGCCCCATCACCAAGACGTAAGTAAAGAAAGCCATACAAGAACAACAACAAAAACAAAATGGCAAAGTGCCAGGGCATGATGGGATTTGTTCCAAATTGTTAAAAAAAGAAGAGCGAAATGGCTAAGGCATGTGTGCAGCATGAAACCAGAGGCACCACCCAAAAAAATCCATACCATGGACAGCTGATGGCAATAAAAAACATGGTCGGCCAAAAGAAAGGTGGCAAAGGTCAGTAGAGAGAAAGCTAAAGGACCAGAAACTGTCCTGGACCAGCATGGCTGAACTTGCTTCTGACAGAACAAAATGGAGGATTCTAGTGGATGCCTTATGTACCACCTTAGATACTAAGAGGACTGTGATGCTGATAGTAATGCATCTAACAACCAGTTGTCAGTACTGCCTTGAAATACAGCCACACTTCTCATTTGGTGAACATTTTATGTGACTGGTCTCTGGCATAGGACACCCAACTTGTGATGTCTAAATGTCAACATTTCTTCAATATAATGTGTTTTCATTATGAATTTATTAGGTTTCGAATAAAATCATGCTTTAAACCAGTTTATATGAATAGTCCATGAGTCATAAGAGTTAAACATCAAGATTGAATAGTGAACTGTCAATGCATCATTCTGCAATAACATGTACTAATCTGCCTTATACAATACTCAGTTCCTCAATGCATTTCCCCACAATGCAACAACTCCAATGAACTTTGTCAAACAGAAAGAGCAAGAAAAGAATTTAAGCAAAATCCACTGGGGCAGTTGTACTGTGGGGAAATGCATTCAGTAAGAACAATAGTATCATCATCATCACTGATGTCTGCATCTTGGTTGAGATGCTACATTGCACAGTGCACATCAGTGCACATTATTATTATATCAACTCATTTGCAACATGTATAACTGTGTGTTCTCTCCTGACCAATCTAGTAAAGATAACAATTAAATGTATGTTACATAATATTCAATTATTTCTACACAAAAAGGGACAGAATTTGATCATTTCACATGATGAATCATTTTTGAATCAAACTGCATCCTTCAACATGAAAATGAGCAAACAGGAAGACTTTTTTTGTTTTTGAAGAGTTGAGTTGAATTTTTCTGGCTGTCCTATTTTAAAAAAGATTGCAATGTGAAGACATGTATCAATATGGCTCAGGGTTGTTACTAGCAACTGATTCAACTTACACAACTTCAAATAAACACTACAATTTAGCAAATAATGTTTATCTGTAAGTACTACTTACAAATGAGAAGAATGTTGTGAGCAGCAGAAAAGTGCAAAGGATGGACGCCATTTCACTGGTGTAGAAAGGACAAAGTCACAGCCACTCAGTACAGCAGCTCAAATGCTAGTCACTCCACAGGTGCTTGTTGATGATTTTATAAGCAACAATGTGGATCAGTGATGGTTCCTGAGGGCATTACACCATTCAGACAGTTATGCCACAGAGACCACTGTAAACAGTTACACCTGTCGTGTGTACATATTTACACAAACTTGATATGCCTGAAATTACCTGTAATTTACAACCCAGGCATATCTTACAAGACTGCGCGACCTGTATGTAGCTTCTATATTACCAGAAAAGCACTGACGGCAGCATAGACAGCACCAGGAACGGTACTGATGGCACCAGAAACAGCTCCTACAGCATCAGAAGCAGCAGACTTGTACTTTCTCTCTTCACCTCTGCTGTAGCACATAAATAACATTACTGTACCTGCCTAAAGTTGCCAGGTGTATCATTCCAGCTATTTCCCTATTCACAACGTATAGAAATGTTGCTGTCACAACTATGCCAAGAAAAGAATAAACACTGTGGGTGGCAGCAACATACACAATAAAGCCAAATTGTAGCAAGGAAAAAACTTCACTAAAGTTGCAGTGGACCGTGGGTACCTAGGCAAGTCACAAGGTGCATGAGAGTTGGAAGTTACGTGTGGTCTGCGGTAAACCTGTCCCGGAGTGTATGGTGGACTGTTGTAAACACATCAGGTGCACGGTGGACGAAGTTTGACGCTTTACAAGTCCTTTCCAACACCTTGAAGCGACGTCGAGGCTCGACTGCTTCTCATTCCAGGGCAGACTAGTGGAGTAGCAGTGCAGGTCTGTCTGGGTGGCTCACGGCCCCTCTTAAGCAGACTAGTGATGTAGTAGTGCGGTGTGTGTCGGTGGCTGGCTGTAGGAAGGTACCAGAGACAAGGGGTGCGGTAGATGGAGGAGGTGCACTGAGCTGCAGACGAAGACCCGTTATTTAAAAAAAAAACAACAACACACAACCACCGTTTCAGTCTTCGGGTCACGAACTGTTCTTTGCGTCAGATGGTGGACATCAGTAGGTCAGGTGAGTTTATCTTCTTGTGGCTCCCGTTGCACACAATCTCACCAATAATTCCATGTCCTTGTTTTTCCTTGAAGGAGGTTTGTCGTGACGCTATCGCGGATCCTATCTGTGCGCGCTGCGTGACGTCAGCAGGCGCACGTGCAGCGCTATACAAGGCAGGCAACTCCTGGCGGCTGACATGAGACGGGTGGGTGGAGGTGGGGGAGGCGGGGGATGCTTGATGGGGGTACGGGTAGAATCGCACAGCCCGCTTTGGGAAGATGGCACGCGCTGCCTGTATCGTTGCTGAGAAAACAAGAACCTAGTCTCCGCCCCCTCCAAGTATGAAAGCCCCATCAGGTCACAATTCTCTCTACGTGCCCCCACTAAGTGCTTTTGGTCTACCTGCATGTCTCTCTCTACGTGTACCCACTACGTGCTTTTAAAAGGTCTACCTGCATGTCTCTCTCTACGTGCCCCCACTACGTGCTTTTGGTCTACCTGCTTGTCTCTCTCTACGTGCACCCACTACGTGCTTTTAAAAGGTCTACCTGCTTGTCTCTCTCTACGTGCACCCACTACGTGCTTTTAAAAGGTCTACCTGCTTGTCTCTCTCTACGTGCACCCACTACGTGCTTTTAAAAGGTCTACCTGCATGTCTCTCTCTACGCGCACTCATGACGTGCTTTTGGTCTACCTGTCCGATGGGAGCAAACTACTACTACCAGTGTAACCCTGACAACTGCGGGCTGGTTGCTTCCTGTCTGGTCGTTTAATTTATTTTCAAATCATCGTGGATCCATGGATAAAAGTAATTTAGTAAACACAAAATGAGTCTTGAAAACTAGGTTAAGAGATGGTAAACAAACAATATTATTTGGCGAGTAGCAGAAGACGGCATAACAATGTCGGAAGCCAGACGGCATATCAATGTTACACAACTCGTTCAATACTGCTTGCGAATTCATTTCATCGGCCATACATAACAGAGATTTTAAACAGATATTTGATAGAAAACAAGCTTTGTGGTAGCAAATATATTAACAGCTAGGACTGTATCAACGCCGGGCAGACGTCCAACTTGGTGTGAGCAAAGACAATGACAATGAGCAAAGAACAATGGCTAATACCTCTCGATAGGTTTGAGTCAGGGATATCTGCAACTTAGCGGTGTGAACGACAACGCAGACTTATTTGATGACAGTAAATTTGTCTCATCAAGTTCACTTTGACCACGAACAGATATCCACCAACTACACCCGTCTTTGCTTTGTGTTCATGATTAACCAATGGTCGAAACAAAAACATTTTCGCACATTTCAGTCCACAGGTGGCGCTGGTGAGTCGGAAATTCATTTGAAAATAACAGCACTTGTTTTAAATGTGAGACTGTCGAAAGTGTTCGTCAGCTGTATGCAGGCGGCATACAGGTCTTTGTTCTGCTCGGTACATCTATCCTGCACCTTTCTCACTACAAATCTCATGTCCATGAAGCTGAGTTAGAGTCAAAAACCGCATTGCGTCTCTAAAACAAGTCGCTTTGCTCCCCTTGTTCTGGTTGAGACAAACGACTGGTGCATCAAAAAAAGAAAAGAAAGAAAGAAAGAAAGAAAATCTTCAGACATGTGGCATATCTGTGGTCGTAGGTGACTTCAGTGTCCATTTGGATGTTTAAAAAAAAAACCTTTTTCTATACCAAAAGGATCATGGACCTCCTCGATATCTACAATTTCACCCAGTCAGCCACCGATCCCACTCCCTTAAAAAAACAAATCTTGGATTGGGGGGTGCGCAGACCTATTGATCAAGTCATACCCATGGTTAGTGTCTGAAATGTGCTCTCTTCACATCATTGTTGTGTGCGGTTTGATCTGTCAGCCAGTCGCCCAGCACCGACACCAGTGTTTCGCACTTTGCGCTGTCTTCGTGACATGGACATCTCTATGTTTCGTGATGACTTGGGAATCGAACTGGCCCTCTGCCCCTCAAGCCCTGCTGACAGGCTTGCAGCCGTTCTCCGCACTGTGCTGGAGGCCCATGCTCCTGGTGTGTGTACCCACGTTCACCTCAACAAACACGTTGCATGGTACCCCAGCCCATGCTCCTGGTGTGTGTACCCAAGTTCACCACAACAAACACGTGCCATTGTATCCCAGCATTCGTGCTGAGCTGCCGAGAGCTAAGGCGGAGCGTCGACGAGCTGAGAGGTTGTGGTGTAGGTCTGGGCTGACTGTCCATAAACAGATGCTGACTGCTGCCAAGCGTGCAGTCATCCATCTTGCTTATTCGACCAAAACTGAATTCCTCCGTGCTCGCATCAACACTGGTTCATCGAGTAGGGGCCTGCTAGGACCTGCAACCACCTGGTGGACCACACGAACAGGCTGCAACTGCCCACAGTGATTGCACCTGCTTCACTGCCTGAGGCCTTCCGCGAGGTTTTTCTCCACAAGATTCTTGACATCCAGCCTAAACTTGATCCACTGCCTGTGCACCCTTCAGATGTTACTAACCACGTCCATGATCTGGCAAGACCAAAGTGTTCCTTTGCTTTCTTTCAGCCGATGTCGGAAAGTGATCTTAGGCCCATCATACTCCAGTCAAAGCCCACAACTTGTCCACTGGACCCAGTTCAACCCCATTACTGGTAGACTGTCTCGACGTCCTAGTCCCCGCCCTCGCAGAAATAGTAAATGATAGCTTGACCTGTGGCATCTACCCATCTACCTTCAAAACAGCCTTAGTGTAACCGTTGTTAAAAACCCTACCCTCGACATCAACGTGCTAATTACCACCCGGTCTCAAACTTCCCATTTCTTTCCAAAATCCTTCAAGTAACTTCTTTTCTATGTTAATTAAATTTGATTTCTCCATCACAGTCTGCTTATGGCCCTGTTCATAGCACCGAGACCGCTCTTCTTAAGGTGACAAACGACATTTTGTCTGCTGTAGATAGAGGTGACATGTCATTTCTCTCCATGCTAGACCTGTCTGCTGCCTATGATACTATATACCACACTATTCTCATTCATAGACTCAGTCCTCTCTACAGCAGGTCAGGCTCCCCACTCCACTGGTGTCACTCATTTCTCTCAGATAGGACTCACTCAGTTATATCATGAACTTATATCCCCTTGACAGTTGGCAGACGATATTTTTCACTTAACTGCTAGAACGAGGCTCCAGACCACAAAACTTGTTTTTTTTTTTTTTGTTTGTTTTTTTTTTGGCATTAACTACTAAAAAGAGGCAGGAAACGACATAGCTTCCGGTTTATTCACATTCTTTGTTACGGCTCGCCGAGACTAATAGCGAATCACTTCGCAAGAGGCCAAGAGTGAGTCTCGGCATACAGACATCAGTCCATAAATACACGTCCATGGTTATATGGATGGCTGCCTGTCTCTGTAGAGAGTTGTGGTGGGTCTCGTATTGTGTACAGTGGTGTTTTGTGTCTGACGTCTTGTGTGCGTCATTTGTTCCACGTCACTTGAAGCAGAGAAAGACGTCATATAAGAGAAAAGTGGTTCTTCTCAAAATGGCCAAGTGCGCGGGAAAACACAGCTGTCTTCTCATCCATCTTCTTTATACAGAGATACCTCGGTTCTCGAACATAATTCGTTCCGGGAGGACGGTCGAGAACCAAATTGTTCGAGAACCGAAGAAATGAAACCCATAGGAAATAATGGAAACTGGATTAATTCGTTCCAAGCCCCAGAAAATGCCTATTTACTGGCCTAATTTGTATATAATATGTAGAAAAACATAAGCCTCAACAAGAAATAAGAAATAAAAGTGTATTTATTAAAAAAATAAATAAATAAAATGTACTGTACAGTAATTTGTGTTTCATTTACTGTACCTGTACCAAACTTTATGGCAGGAGGGAATGAATGTGGAGGGAGGAGGGAAGGGGGATGGTTATTGTTTTGAAGGGGAGTCCTCTTCAATAAAAACAGAGGGTAACTGCTCTTCGGGTGTTTCTGTTCTCTGTATCTTTTGCTGAGGAGAACCAGAATCTTGCTCTGCAGTTGCTTGTCTGATTTCTTTACGGAAGAATTTGTCAATTGTTTGCTGTTTTTTTCTCCTTTGCAAAATTTTGCGGAAAGTGGACATAACATTGTCATTAAAAATGTTAACTGCTCTATTTGCTACCACTTTATACAGTAATTTGCAATACAGTACACACAAAGCGTGACTCTCTCCACAAAAACGTGACTCTCTCTCTCTGCACTCACACTGATGACGCAAGCAAGGCGCGCTGGGCCGAATGAACGCCATTCGGCTCAACTCGGCTCATCTCGGACGTTCGGATGTTCGAGTTCCAAATATTTGTTCGGATTCCAAGACAAAATTTTCTCGAATTTCCTGGTCGAATACCGATTTGGTCGAAAGTCAAGGCGTTCGAGAACCGAGGTATCACTGTAATTCTCTCAGTGACATTCCTCTGAACTTTTGCCTCTTCGATTTTATTCACCTACAAATCTCATCATCCTTATTGCATATGAAGAGGGTTCGTCGAGCGTTGTGTGCGTGTGATACGTCGCGCGTATGCAAGGTAAGGAAAAAACAGGGTTAATTTTTCAGAGTAGCCACAGTTTTACCCTTCATGAAACCTTTCTTGAGAAGCAGTGAGTCTTTTCTGGTAGGTGAGGTTACGAAAGAGATCACTCTGATGCTATAGATGTTTTGTTATTAGAATGTAACAATTGAACATTCAGTTTTAACTTTGCCGTTACCAATGACGATGGCTTGACTTTTGTCAGTGCTGGTCTGCATTCCTTGGAACTGTCTACCAGTCTGTTCGCAACAGTTCTCTGCTAATGACTGCTATCTCATCAATGTCATCTGCAACGTTTAGATTGCATATCGGCCTTCCATCGATGGAAATGGAAGTGAGTTGGTCGTGGAGGATTTCTCACATTTTCTTGAACACTAGGAAAGCAGAAGAAGGTGACTCTCCTTTACTGAAGAGTTCTGTTGCGTGCATATAGTATTTGTAACAGTGAGTGTAGCTCACTTCAGCAAACTTCAGCATGTCTTCTAGTCAAAAGAAGAAATATCGTTCAGCTTGTTGCGTTCAAGAAGCGAAATTTTTCCCAGAAAATGAAATGGCTTATTCTGGAATACAGATTTGAACTTGATTTAGAAAATTCGAATGAAGTTTTCAAAAAATTTTTAAAGGTCCAAACTGTGTTCCCTTGGCAGAGGGGTAAGTAAATCTCCATTTAATGGGCAACAATCACAGTCATTGCAGTCAACGCTGTAGTATTATGGTCTGTTACTGAGTGCATTTGAGTTACTTCTTCCACGTGTGCTATTGTGAATAAAATATAACACATTTAAAAGTGCATGTCTTAGATAAACTCCTAATTTGTTTTTATTTGATCGATGGTTAATTTCAAGCACTGCATTTTTATTTGTAGTTACAACTGACTGTTGGTAATAACTTTTTTACTATTAAAAATATAACAATAATTTGATACATATTTTTCTATGTAAAAGCTTATTTCTTCCTCATGCAAAATTTACTATTTACTTACTGAAACTCGCACGTGTTCATGCGTTTGTCGCCCTCACTTCTTTTTTAGCTGTTTGGAGCAGCACATCAATGGTGCCCTCACTGTCCGTTGTTGTTAGCATTGTGCTGGATAAGGATAAACTGATGATGTGTTTGTGACTGTCACGATTTTACTTGTAGAACAGAACAGGTGTAGAAAGCCTCGATGTTGTATATCTGGTGCTTCATTTTTACCAATAATCGTACTTTGTACAGTTGGCACTTGCCTGCTATTTGACAGATAGAGGGTTAGCCTGACGTCATGCTGCTCTCCACCTCCCCAACCCACTCCGCCATCAACAGTCGGCCAAATGGGATATGAGCCTGTTAAGTTCTGCTGTCAGAAGTATATGGGGCTACCTGATAATAGCCTGGTATTTGACAGATGGAGGGTTAGCCTGACGTCATGCTGCTCTCCACCTTCCCAACCCACTCCGCCATCATCAGTCGGCCAAATGGGATATGAACCTGTAAAGTTCTGCGTTCTTTTACTGCGACTTTTCTACCAAGTTGTGAGCTTTACACAAAATAGGCCTTACAAGCTGGCGCTAGGGAGATGCGGGGCCTTGAGCAAATAGAATTGCGGGGCCTTTGGATTCCGGAACAACATACGTAGCGGGGCAATAAAAATGACGGAGTCTCATCCCGACGGTGCACTTCTTAGCGCGGGACGTTGGGCGGTCACCCCTCTCGCACCCCC
>SRHC01001283.1:307832-372100 GCA_004794325.1 Pomacea maculata
CCCCCCCCCCCCCCCCCCCACAGCGCCCGCTCTGCCTACAAGAGAGGTCATCTGAATTGACAGAATGCAATTGTCCCAACGATCAACTCATTAGTCACTAACAGGAGCTGGCCTGAAAATTCTAAACGACACCAAAAGCCCAAGCCGTGACTGCAAAACAAACCTAGTGAACATTGAATGAAAAATGCATACATAATGGTGTTCACTTGTCGAACTGTATGGGAAAAATGAAGCTGTTAACAAATGTGGCCGCGACGTGGCAGTTGGCAAAACTGCGGCCTCATGCTCGTCCGTCATCCGCCAAAACCGAGTGGGACTTCCTGTACTTGATGACATGAAAAAGTCTGTTGGCACACATACGTTGATGCAAGCATCGCAATCACTTCTTTGGCAAAAACGTTCGGCAAGGTGTCCTTAGTTAATTTGAAGAACTGGACAATGTCTTCGGGATTAAAACAATCCTACAACGCGATGGTGAGAAACAAAACGATTAATCAGGCTGCATGACATGTCGCCGATAGCCTTTCTTTGAAGTCTTTTCTGTCACGACGCCATCACACACGTCAGCCGCCTTATTTGTTATTGTAGCCGGAGTGAACACATTCAACAGAAAACGATCCTGGTCATGGCATCATTTACTTGTAGCTGGACCGATGCGCTTCCTCAGCTAAGGCTGCGGCCCCAAGCGCCAATCAGTCCGTTCCTTTTCGGTGTTTCTGGGAAGAGGGCGGAAGTTCCCAAGGAGAATTTTCCGCCCAAATTCTGGATTTCGTTCGTCGGGTGCGTCGTCTAATCTATACGACTATACCTGTGTTTGTTTCCCCATTCACTACAGACTCGCACTTAGCCAACCTTGAAATCCACAAAAGGCCCTGCTTTTTTCCAGACAAAAGTGGGGCCCCGGTATTGTAGTGGTTGTGACACTCGAAACATAGTGCGAAACAGCCACGAGGGGGAAGCATTTTCCCACTAAATAAACCAACCAAACAAAAGTGTTTTCGTCGGTGTGTTGTCATAACTACGGACAACACAAATCTCTTTCGCTCTAGTGATACCCGTTCATTTTCAAACGACAAAGACACACGTATGAAGCGCTAGCATTCGTTCGGACTCACGCAAGTAAATTCAAAGAGATTTATTTACATGATTTACACATACAACTACTATTTCTATTACAGCCTACCTACCTAGCCTACTAAACCCTAGCACCTCGCGGCAAAGTGGTATTTGATAATTCTCGTCCTTGGGTGGTCGACCTAAAGTCACCTCGCGGCAACCAAGCCCTTGGAGAGAAGACAGAGAGATGGGAAAAGCCAAGAAACCTTGTCACTTCACGGTACCTGAAGGCATTACTGCTTTTCCAGGACCAGTTTCCTTTCGGTAATTGAGCGCACTGAATTTTGTCTGCTGTTTGTACTAAAATATTTGTGTACCCCTCACCCGCTGTGTTTTCGTCTGCCTCGCGCGACCAAGTATGAGGATGGAACAAAGCACTGTCAGCAGTACATACCGCCTACTTTTGTACTTTGTGTTAGACTGTTAGAATGTTACAGACTCCCGATTTCTAACGTAAGACGTATTTAATAAACTAAATTTTAATCAGATAATCCCTAGCTTGAGTAAAAAATCAAATATATATATAACAAATACACTTCACACTTTAACAGACGGGCCGGCCCAAAGACGCCGACCCTTTGCCCACCCGTGTTAATTATAAAGGATTACATCAAAAGCCCGTGGATACTAGTGAACAAAGGGGAGCGAGGGTCGGCTCCGTCGAATGTTACTCTGTAACCAAAGCTGTGCCCAGTGTTGGGATATATTTCTCACGATATGTTTGTGCCACTAACTCACAGTCTCCACGAATCTTAGGGTTAGCTGCCATACACAGCGACACCTCAACTGAGCAGATTTCGTAAGAATCAAAAGAAATTTATTGACAAATCCTCCATAAAGCATACACATTCATTCAAGTTTCTACTGAACTACACTTTGATGCATACATCACCTCCAATAAAGTTAACATTGGAAAGCTAATTGGTCTTCTAGACCAATCACAGCTTGGGCAGGTTTCCTGTGACAGCCACAGATAACTATTTTTTACAGATTTTGTGTCACCGACATGCTGACTGAGGTAAGTCCTGGAGTTAGTCTAATGTTTTGCTTCCTAGAAAGTGGTGGCCTTATTTGAAAAGCAGCACATCTATTGCTATGAACAGCACTCATGCCTGTGATGAAGTCAAGCAATACATGCGATCACAGTAGAAGGGGAGAGTTTAAGGGAAAGTCTTTCAGACATGTTAGCCTGACAACAAGTTGGAAAAAAAAAGAAACTTTCAACTTGGCTGAAGAAAGATGACCACACACACACATGAATGTTTTGCTGACATCATTGCCACAGATGTGAACATGATCACATTTTCCCATGATAATAACAAGCATATGTAAATTAATGCAACAAATGATGGATCATTTTACATACATTCATGTTCTCGTGTAAACTTTATTTAGACACATTTCAGTCACACTTTGTAAGCACTTGAGCCTTGAGACCCTCAAATGTAAAATGGGCCTATTCTCCAATGGCTACTCAATTTCTCATATTTAGTCAAACAGTATAAGGAAATGAAGACAAGTTTTTTTTAAAAACAGTACATATGATTTTCCTCTCACGTATGCTTGCACACAAATCCAAGCAACCTGCTGGCAAATGGTGGGTAGGAATCAGCCAAGCATCCAGAATCATACACTTGTTTCTCACACCATATCCATGCTGACCACTTCAACATCCTGTAGTTTGCCTTCCGTTGTCATGCTAAAGCTCTTCTCGTGTTGTCTGCCAAAAAAAAAAAAAAAAAAGAAGTACAACACTTCAGTTGGTGAACAAAATATCGTGCATCACAGAAATCCCAAGTATTATGAACTACTAATGCTGAAAATGGGTTCTGATGCCCAATGCACAACCAATGATAAAAATGAGGTGTTCAAAGGTGACAAAGGGTAACACGTTGGATACTTCAAATAAATTGTAAGTTGATTTCACTATTCGAGCTGAAAGATTCCATGTAATCTATTTGTATTTCTATAAAAACTGCATGAACAGAGCCTTGCTCAGTGCATTTCTTAGATAAACTTCCAGCCCTAGAATTTATCTACATATATAAACAAAGCAATATCCCTTCACCTAAATGGTAACAGCTTTTTATCAGTTTTTGTCTTTGCTGTTGATCTGTGTCAAGTTTTCCATCTAATATTGATAAAGGAATTTGTTATGCCTTTTTCTATATTGCTGGATTTATTCTGTATCTGCATTGCTTATTTTCTTTTTCTAAATAACTTTATTTCTACCGCTGTCTGCACTGCCTTGCAATAGCTTTTGAATCTGTGCATCAGCAATGTCGATTTCAGAACTTATTTTTCTGCAGTTGGTCTGGAGAGTTCTGATGTACTGTCAAAGCAGGCTTCGTGGGCAACAGGGGTGGGTCTCCTACAGCTGACAATGACTCTAGGAGGCTGACCTTGCAGTAACCACTGGTATCATACTCTAACAAGAGTTGTGTGGATAGATGTTTCTGTCTGAAAATCTGCTTGCTGCATACTACATTCATACATGCAATGTTAGTAGTAATGAACAAGTTCAAAATAGTTATTGTTTCCTAGTATCTTGTTGACCTTACTACTTGTCCCACTATGTTAGGGCAGACTCCCCAAACATCACTGGTCACAGGATATATGCTAAATAAAATAAAATTATGGTAAAGGCTGGAAGACGCCAAGTCCTTTGCACACCTTATTTTTCGCATTTTTAAAAATAAACTCTTTAGGATAGAATGTTGCTTAACAGTTGTTGTTTGGTATGAGCTTTGAGAAGAAGAAAAGATCTAGATTTATCAGCAATAATTCATCAGAACATAAAGAGATCAACTAGTGTTTCTGTCAGATTAGCCATTGCTTTTGCAATTGTATTTTTGCACTGAAGCTGAAAAATGCTCTTTTAGTTGGACAAAAGATCTCAAAGTAAATGTAACTTTATTTGGCTTAAAGAAAACCTTACTGAATTTTATCTCAAATCTTAGAAGTCTGTTGTAAAGAGTATCTACTCCATACACATACACACATGCCCTTATACAGCCCATTTTAAAAATTGCCAGAAATTGGTTGTTGGTTCAAGAGAGGGTGAAGCGCAAGTGCTTAGCTGCAATATCCAAGTGCAACACCCGCCATTTACACACTATCAAATCATTTAAACCTGAAGAAAATAATATCTGTGCCACGAGCATTACTCCTTACACCAATCAACATTGCTGTCAATAGTTGTGATTATAGTCAACAGACTAGTCTGCCTACTTGACTTTCTCGCCAGATTTATGACACTCTCCCTCTTTATTGTTTGTTCCCTGATTCTTCATTGCCTCTTCTATGTTTATCATCTGTCTTTTATTGCTAGTTGTTTCTCCTGTCCTTCACATTCTGTTCACGTCTACTTACGTGGTATAATCATGCGCTATATCAGGGATGCCCAACCTACGGCCCGCGGGCCGGATATGGCCTGCGAAACTTCTGCCCACAGTGCAAGAAATCGGCATGTTAGAAATAAAAAAGACCTAAAAAACGAAAAAAGGGAAGAAGAAGTATTTATCCCTACGTAGGGGCGTCTCTCAATCTTTTTTTCGATGGACGAACATTTCGATTCAGTGCTCCGACTTGGTGTCTCTGCGATGCAGCCGGACATTCAGAAGTTGGTTTCGGGTAAACAACTTCAAATATCCAACTAATTACTACATAATTAATGGTAAGTACAACTTGTTTCTAATAAAAATGGTATCTGCTCTATTTTTTTTCTTTTTTCTTTTTTTTTTTGTATTTTTGCGGTGAAGCGGCCCGTGAAGCGCATGTCGGAAATGTGTATGGCCCACAGGCCGAAAAAGGTTGGGCATCACTGCGCTATATAAATCACGTTATTTTTATAAGGATTCTATCTATGCAGTGCATGCATTTCACTTCTGCAACAGAACAAAGGTACTGGAGTAATAACTGGATGTCATGTGGTGTGTTTGATATTTGATGCAAGAGTGCCACTGTGATGACTAGCAAACAAGTGGTGTAAAAATTAGTGTGCATGCAATTGTACATGCAAAGTACACAAAGCTAATCCTATCCAGTGATTAGTGGTGTGGAAATGACAAGTTCCTGGTTGAAAGCTGTACTGGTATTCAAATATTATATTCATGCATGTGTCAAATATTATCAGGTCTGTTCTGAAAATAACACACAAACACAAAATGTACTCTTGCACATGGACCTGATAAAACTCACTTCAGCATCATCTCCAACAGCATCATCATCTTCAGTGATTTTCTCCTCTACATCTTCTTCCTCTACACCTGCTTCTTCCTCGTCCAAAACAGGTTCCTCCTCTACCTGTGCAAAAATAGATTTTCTTTTTATTATCCACATTTTTACATATATATATATACACACATTAACAACTGCTCCAGTATGCTTTGTAATTAACTCCAGGTTAAAAGCAAGGGCCCTCAAAAAAGCAGAAAATTTTTCAAACACCTCCCTGAACCCTACAAATCTGTCATGGACATGTCCTTGCCTTTGTGTAAGGATGATTGTGTACTCCTTCTTGTACCTATAGAGAAAATGCACACTGACAATGTCTTACTGGCCAGTAACATGTGTGAGGTAGATGTGACAAAGTCCAGAATTTAAATTTCTTTCTAGTGAGACTAGCTCTGAACCTATTCAGTTTAATGCACTTGATCTCATCACCAGTTTACAGGCTGGGGTCTATATTGTGTGGTATTTAATGTGCTATTTGAGGCTCACTGGGGATTGTGACTTGAAACCACCCCCGCCCACACAGCAGCAATGGACACAAAGTTGTTATGTAAGTAAAAGGAAGTATAGGGGGAAGCTAAACTTCACCTTTTACATGCCATGCCCTTGAAGCTCCCAACAACTTTTGAGTTCCCTGCTTTTTTTAACCTTGAAGCTATGGAAACTGTGCATTAACACTAATTTACATCTTTTGCCCCTTCTTGACACTTCCAGAACAATATTTCAATGGCTGACATTCTGTATCCCACAGAAACATTCAAGATTTTTTAAGCCCTTCTTCACTCATTCAGCTATTCATCTCTGTTAAGGCCTTAATCATTCCTTTGTCTTAAAGAAGGATCTTTCAAAATTACTATTAACTGTTTTAAACTAATTTCCAGCACATTAGTGACAGTGTGTTTATGTGTTCTGGTACCAATGAATGAAGTTATGTATGAAAACAGGATTTTTGAACATGCAACTAGAGCCTATAACAGCAAGAAGTTATACTCAGACAATATGTCTTTGAAATAAAGCCTGCATTATTATTTACAGTTGTAGTGTAACAATCCTAAGTGGCTGACAAGCCATTTGCTTAAGCTATAATAATGTCTATGTGACTTACAGAAATATATAATTTTTAAAGGAGTAATTAGAGGTGGTTTGTGTCTTGAAAGAATTATACAATTAAACATCGTTGGTTTTATGAAACAAACTATCCCCAGTCATTAAGAAAAACTTTGCTCAGCTATAAACCTTTTCAAAACTCTTGATTCCATTTAAGAAACATCAAAGTCTCTCTAAAAGGCCTCTTTGTTACATTCCTTCTTTTTTAAGTTACTTTGTCAAACCACTGAATTGTCTTCACTGTTTCTTGCTTCCAGATAAAACATATATACACTTACTGCTTCCTCAAGAGGAACATCCAAACTAAGTCGAAGCATTCGTTCCACACGTTCAGCAAAGCCAGCAGTGTCTGGTAGCAGATAGCCTGAGCGAAGTGTTGCTGTCTCGAACATTACAACGGCCAGATCTTTGGCTGTTTCATCATCCTTGTTTACCTATTGCCCATGTAAGCAACAAAGCGTTGAATACAAAGAACAAGTTCAACACCATGTGAGAACACAAAGTGTGAGAATAACAGAAAAATAATGCCTTGTCTCTTTAATTTGCATTTATCTGCATTCTTTAGTGTAAAATTAATTAACTAAAAGAAAGAAAAGGTTACACGCTAAAATACATTTCAGTTTCAAAATAGCATGTACTTTTAAGAATAATCACCAACGGAAATCTATGAAACAGCATGACGGTTGATTGTTGGAGGTTTATGCTGTGCCAGCAGCTTAGTTTATTTCTTGTTGCTCCTTTGAGAAGCATAGGGCCATAAGTGCAGTTTCTATAACAGCTTTTTTTCTTTATGAGTGGGTTGTTAGCCCAAAGCAAAACCCCCTACCGGGAGGGCCAGGTTACAACATTTTAGTCTGGCCTCTCCCCTGACAGACCTGTTTGGCCTGGTTAGACCTGCCAGGAGCACAAGGCTCCCGCCAACAAAGCTCTGTGGATCGACAAGGCGCTCAAGCCACCACACCACTACAAAGTAAGTTGCAGCAGCTGGTGGTGGGCTGTGCCAGCAACTAAGGTTATATCATGGCATGAGATGTTATGTTAAAAGAGTGAAAAACAAGACCACTGGTGACGCAATAACACCACCATCTATATAAACCAAAAAAAAAAAAGAAAAGACCATGCAAAAATATAAGTAAAGTGTATTTAAAAAAATGTGTGCCAGGAGGAGGGTGATCAGAGAAATGTGCAAGAATAGCATGTAACTTATTTGAGGATCAAGTAAATAATTCCTGGGCCAGGTGCACAGTCCTTGCAGTGGTAAAGGTCCTGCCACACAAGTTTTTTATTCTGCACTGGACTGTGTGTAAAATGGAGTATGTTCTGAGGTGAGATGGCAGAAAGCCACTTTCTGAACAGGCGGAGCCATCTACATTCCAATGTGGTGGTCCAGCTTAGTCACCCAGCCAAAGAAAGGCTGGATGTTCATCCCTGGCATGAGAAGTGATCTGAACCCAGGACAGCCAATGCTCTCTGCATTGGTGACAAGCATTAAGTGTTGTGCCACCCGACCACCCATGGAAAAGAGGGCATGATGAGGGAGAAAAAGACTAGTATAAACAAAAGATTGCAAAGAATAAAACAGCAAGATAAAAGGGAGTTTGTCAAAAAAGAATATAGATAAAAAGGCTGGTAAAGGAATATAAGAAAAGAAAGGGGTGTGCCAGCTCAGTCATCCAGCCAAAGGCTGGATGTTCAACCCTTACACAAGAAGCCAGGCCCACAAGGCACAAGAAGTCCACATATTGAGAAGGGCACAGTTATATTAAGTCCCTTAAGAGCTGAGTAGTGGAAAGTAACCTATATTTGTGAACCAACAAACCCCTTATCATTACTGACCGATGCCAAGCTTTCCCTATATTGTAAGATTATAAGTAAAAGTTGAGTGAAGAACCAGCCTTATGAAAAGTAGCCAAATCAAATATACATCATAAAGCCAGATGTTATACTTTGCACATGCAGCTAATGTTTACTAGGCTCTTAAGATACAAACCATAGCTAGTCTTTCTGAACATGTCACTTTTACTTATTTGTACACTATTTCAAATTTAAAAGATTAACAGTACCCACCTCAACTCTTGCCTTCAACTCCTTGATGAGTGGGTGACGGGGATTCACTTCCAGAGTCTTCTTCTGATTGCTATAGAATCTGTCAACAGGACAGAATGTCTCTCAGCTTTTCCCTTATTTCACTTTTCTGTGGCTTTGTGTGTGAGGAGTTACATGTGTGCATGTAACTGCTTTGTGCACTACTTTGTGTTTTCTGGGCATGTATGTGTATCACTGATTTGAGTGCACTGAGCCTTTATGGAAAAGCACTACATAAAAATGCTTATATATATACTTTTTTAAAATTCAGCTTTGACAAACACTAAATATATGAAGGGCATATTCATTTGCTATCTACAACCTAAGAGTTCACAAAACAAATGTGGTCTTTATTAGTGATTAACTCATTCAACATGGGTGTACGATGCAACCTTGCTATAGAAAAGCTCACTCCATAGAGGTGTAAGACACAATTGAGGTATAGGATGTCACTCATTATTTTTTTAAAATAAAATTAAATCTTCACACACACCCCCTTCCTCCTGTTCCGATGTTAAGGGATGTAACTCTTTTCAAGCTTGATTTACCCAGTCTAATGACAAGAGTTCATCCCTTTCTGCTTACATAGTTTTGTAGCAAAAGTGCTGAAAATGATGGACAAGAGTGGGCAGCCTGGCCTTAATAGGGGCTGAAGGACATATTCTTCTGGCTTAATCTTGATGAGTTAACTCCTAAATCCAGTTATGATATTTAAAAGGAAAATCAATTAAGGTATGAATATAGTTCAATTATCGTCCAAAAAACCAAAAAGAAACCTAAACCAAAAAATAATTTAAAAACTTTCAACAACAAGAAAGAACATCAATGAATAATGCTCACTTTCTTGTAAATTAAAAGAAATTTAAGTGTATTCAATAATACTCCCCACCCACCCACCCCCACCCCACGAATCTCCAAAATAAAATCCATAATCTGTAATCTTCGTTGGACAATCTCCAACGAAGAACTACTTGCCCAATGTGGGCAGGAGAGTATGGCCACCATCCTGTTGAAGAAGCGATGGCGCTGGATTGGTCACGTCCTCCGAGGCGGGAGCAACTCCATCATAAAAACTGCCTTACACTGGACTCCAGAAGGAAAACGCAAGCGAGGCCAGCCCAAGATCACCTGGCGCCGAACTGTGGAGGCAGACATGAAGACCCTAAACCTCAGCTGGGGTACTGTGGGGAGTCTAGCCCAGGACAGGCAAAAGTGGAGGACCTTTGTCGCTGCCCTACGTGCCGACCGGCATAACGGGCAATAATCTAATCTAATCCCCACGAAAAAAAAAGATCATAGGCTTTAACCATCCTCCTTTTTGACTTGTAAAGGGATATTTAAAAAAAAAAAAAGGATATAAGCTGGATTATTAGGCTTGAAAGGAGACATTAAGAAAGCTACTAAAATAGCAGTTAGACAGACAACTGCCAATGTCTACAGTGCTTTCACATAGCAAATGTTCACATTATTGCAAGTGCTCCTCACAGATGGAACATAATTAGCCACATATCACAAATAACAAGGGACACGCAACTGCTTATGTCCACAGATCATAATTAGCAACTCAGAAATTTCAAGTATGCTGTATTGTCATCAGTGGCTTTACTAAGTTCAGTGAAGTAGAAAAGATGTGAACCCTTGAGAAGCCATTTGTGAAGACAACACCTTAATGTAAGATTGCAGCATGTATACAACAAAATACTTGCAAAAGAAACATTTTTTTCATACAACATTGCAACATCCTTACTTCTCTTTATTTTCTGTATAATATTACACATCAGTAAGGAGCGAACAGACAGGTCTTTGTTTTTTATGTGTAAGAATGTGTATGCTATGCATGTGTGCCATGACATAGTTAAAATGCCTTCCTACAGCAACTTAAATCCATAACATATTTCATACACTTCGCACCCATGTCTTCATATCTATAACTTGATTGCATCAATACACCAGTATTGAATGAGTTAACATCTAAAACTGTTTCTATTAAAGAGAGGCAGGTAACTTTAAAACACTTACTGTTGACTGGGATCTTGTTGCTTTGCATATGCCTGTGCACGCATGATGCGTTCCATATTGCCTGACCAGCCATACTGACTAGCCACAAGTGCACAAGGAGAGGTAGAGAGGCGTTCAGAAATAGTTGCCTTTTCAATCTGTACACAAGGAGCATTGCATAAAATAAAGCAGATGCATATCCCTTTCCATACCATATTGGATTATGAGCCACAACTTTTCCCCCCAGCTTTATACTCTGCAGCTTAAATAATGATGCAGTTGTTTGCAGAAATGCTTTAGCTATATGTACAAGAGTATTTCTGCACATTACCTAAAATGTGCAACATTGTAGCTACATTTGATGCTGAAATCTAAACTATCTGCAACATTTTGCAGTTGTCTGATTCTGAAACCTGAAAAACGGCTAAATTGGTGTTCAATTCCTTGGCAGCAGCCAAGGCTATATCACAGCACCGAAGTCTGCAATACCTGCTATAATATTCATACATGAGAAATAATTATCAAATATAATACTTTAGGTGCGAATTCTGCGAATTCAGCATGTTAATATGTTCACAGCTATGTAATGCACCATGATTTTCACAAATACACCTTTCCACATGACCATAAAAGGTAATGGGCTACATCTGCTCTTTAACCACTGAAAGTCGACTGCCTGACAGCTAGCCTGTTCCACTGGTCAGGTGAGGAACAGCCCTCAGACAGCTATAAAGGTGACGGCAAAACCAATACATCAGATTTTCAACCTAAATAAACAGCAGGGAGTTCAGGTCATGTCATCTGGTAAAAGAAAAGATGCAATCCTTGTTAAGAGAAGACTGAATAGGAAACAATGTGCTGTTGCCGATCTCTTCGACACTCAGATGGAGTTAGTTTGTACTCATTTAGGAAGATCTAAAGATAATGGCTACAGTGGATTAACTTTGTTCAGAGAGGTGTATATACAGGTCTCTGCTTTATTCAAAGGTGCAGGGCAAACTTCATCCCTACAAGAAACTCAAGAATTTGCTAAAAAAATTTCAAAAGCAGTTGTTATCCAGTCACCTAATACTGCACAAGCAAGTCTTCGACTTTCAGTAAAATGACCTAATCTTCCTACAGATGCCAACTGCACAAAAGTACGAACTGTTAAAACCAACAATGCTGGTAAAAATCTTAAATAAAGATCAAGCACCAGATATGCTTTGATGCCTTCTACACCATTTTGATCTACAAGTAACATTGTGACACAGTCAAAAGCATATCAGTCATATGACAGTGTGAGGGGATCATTGATGTGCGTGCTTGAAACAGCTAAAACAGAACTGAGGGTGACAAACATGAGGAGCTTAAAACGGGAACATATATGAGTAAGCAAATATGAGTAAATTTTGCATGGAGCTAAATGAGGAAGAAATAAGTGTTTGTATTGATAAACATGTAACGAATTTGCAAATGCAATACTGGAAATTAAATAAAATAAGCCATGGCGACTGAACATAGGCTATAAGGACAGACTTAGAGCTGGATGACACCAGTGACTGCAACTGACCAGGAGACTGGTGGCATATCCAAAAGCTAGGCACAGGGTAGCTCACTGGCAGAGATGGTTAAAGGACAAATGTAACCTACAATTTTCTATAGTCATGTCAGAGAATATGGTTAAAAGCACAAATATACCCTACAGTTTTCTATGGTCATCTCACAGAAAAAAGGCACATTCTTTTCATACATCTTCATACTTTATGTATGAACTGACATTGTAAAAAAGTGCAAAAACAATACCTTTTCTTTAAGGGCACTGTCCTTAAGCCAGGTTAGAAGGGGTTCAAATTCTTTCTCTTGAGCTTCCCGTAACTCTTTGGCTTTCTCTGACTGGTCTAGCTTGAGGCCTTCTTTGGCTGCATTCTGGAACTTCTTGCCCTCAAATTCAGGCAAACTCTGGATGCAGTACTCATCTACAGGCTCAATTAGGTACAATACTTCATAGCCTTTTTTCAGCAGTCGCTCTACAAATGGAGACTTTGACACCTGAAAGACATCAGTAAGAATGAATGCTGTTTGCTCCTAGGTGCTACAAATTTTTCGTTTGATGGCATGTGTAATCTATTTTTTAGTTGATTTCAACAAGATGTGTAAGTAACATATGCATGGAACAAAAGCATGCTCTTTATGATATACGTGTAACTTTTGCTTTAATAAATGCATCTTCCTTGATCAATTATCAGGATTGACTCCAAGCTCTTGTCTGATATATTACAGCTTCAAGTCAATGCTTTCAAACTTCTTGGTTAACGTAAGTGCCACTGCAATGCAGCTTCTATATGGCCATGGTATCATTAAGTGACTAAACTTTTAATTTAAGTTAGTGATATACTAATAACACATATGTAATATACTATTGCTAACCCAATGTAATAAAAAAAAAAAAAAACACAGGTAAAACCAAAACAAAACAAACAAAAAAATCAAATGAAAGGTATTAGATTTAAAACGCACCTGCCATATTATGAAATTTCAAAGAAATAAGAAAATACGGCTTTAAGGCATTTGATAAAATGAATTGCTAACTATAGTTTCCTAGGTTCTAAAGATTCTGTATCCAAAAACCTGCAAATCATATAAATTGAAAACCTCTTGTACCTCTTCACGGCTAGTGCCAGCTACAAAATAGATAGCCTCTTGTTTTTCCTTCATACGCTCCACATAGTCAGTCAGAGAGGTCTGCTCTGTCTCAGAGTTGGATGAATAGAATTTTAGCAACTTGGCCAAACGTGTTCTATTTGAGGTATCCTCAATTACACCCAACTTGATGCTGCACACAGTCAAGCAAGCATGAGATACCAACATATATCCATGACATGTTCATGCATACAGTTATTTGAACCAATATATATATAATAATTAATGAATTTTGCACATACGTCTCCTTTTGTGGAAGCAAACTCAAAGAACTATGGAAGACTACAAACCAACAGTCAACCCAACAACAAAGAAACAAGCATCAGCAAATGGATGACATGGTTGCAAACATGAAAGAGTGTCCAAATGCAGATGAAGAACAGAAGTGAGTAAAAGAAATTTCTTGATGATTAAAAACAGGTGAGGCTGGACTTGAAAGCTTGAAATATAGTCGCAGGCTGAAGAAAAAAGGGCAGAAAATTTCAAACAGAGAAGTCCACAGAAATAAAAAAAGCATGTAGCAAATTTATCATCTGATGAACGGCAACAGACACAGATCAAAGTGAGGCAATCTTGTCATAAACGCAAGCACAAACACCACTTTAAAATCATGCTGAAATCTACAATTCTGAATTACATTCCTAAAACATTAGCTGAACATATAAAATGTTAATTGAATGTTGAAGCCCCATCTTGAGTCGATGAGTACCGTTTAGCAGCCGACACCTCAGTCTAATCTGTTACATTTATTTTGTTCACAAAAACTGCTGCAAGGGAAGTAAATGCTTCATTCAGATGTGTTATTTCTCTACAAGTTGCTTCACTTACAATTACTTGACATGATTTTCCTTTGGTAACCATGATTTTAATCAGCATTCTCTGTGGTCCCAAGTCAGATATATTTTTTGAAAAAGTAGTGGAGAGTACTCTGATAAGCATGCATTTTCAAAAGAATATACATGTAACACTATTTGGCTCAACATATTATTTTACCATTAAATCTCACTTTCTGAAAAATAGTGGGCAAAGCGTAGAAACTTGAAGGACACTGGTGTGAAGGAAACTAAGAGAAAGCATATGCCTCATTCCTGGATAATAATTGAGTCACTGTTTATGTTTAACAGATTACCAAAATATATCAACAAATAAAGATACGGAGACAACACTTAAGCATGAAAGCATAGATACGAGCTCTCATAGATGATGTGGAGAATAAAACCACAAAAATTACAACTGTTATATCTTCTCTGCCAATGTAGTTGTAGGGGGGTGTGTGTGTGTGTGTGTTTTGAATGTCTTGTATGGGTGTGTATGTCTGGCCATTATGCTGTATATATAAATATGCTCATATTATGTTTGTATATGTGGTTGGGTTTGTGAGCAAAAGAAAAATTTGTCTTGGACTTCGTCAGACAAAGTTTGATTTGAAAGAGAGTTGCTGTGAAGGACACAAGAGTCCCATTTTATCAGTAGGCATAAAGCAGTTCTATTTATAAAAAGGTAATTTACTTTGTACTATATTCTTTCCAGAACTTGTCATATTCCTCCTTGCCAATCTTTTTGATCATGTCAAGGGTCTTGCGAACAAGCTTCTTCTTGATAACCTTTAACAACTTGTTCTGCTGCAATGTCTCACGCGACACATTCAAAGGCAGATCATCACTATCAACCTAGAAAACAAAGACCACTGTATCAGCGTCATCAACAAAGCACTACTCAGAGAAGAATAGCAATTTTTTTCTTTTTGTGCATTCCTTGGGGAAAAAAAAACAGATTGACAAAAAATTTTACAGCAGCTTTGAAAGTCTGTACAAATCCTTTTGTTATTTCTGAGAATAAAAATGCTAGTTATTATATTGAGTAGAAATATACTCACTATGCCTCGAATAAAGGTGAGATATTTGGGCATCATGTCTTCAAAATCATCAGTAATGAAGACACGCCGCACATATAATTTGATGTGGTCAACCTTTTTCCCGTAGTTGCTGAACATGTCATTTGGGGAGTGTTTAGGGACATACAAAATGGACTTGAAGGTGACTTCTCCTTCTGCAGTGAAGTGAATCTTTGTCATGGGCTCCTCAAAGTCCCTGCTGATTGACTTGTAGAATTCGGTATATTCCTCTTCACTCACATCTGCTGGTCTGCCAATGTTCCATGCAATTTTAAAAAAATTATTATTGCTACTTTTTTTCATCTGACCTATTATGCACCTTAGAAAAGTCAGCTCAAGCTACCACTAAATTTTACTCCATGTCACTTATCTTACCTACAATCCAAAACATTCTAAAGCATTATCAAGTAGGTGTATTTCAATAAAAAAAAAGATAATTAGCTAAAACAGCTTTCTACTATGAGGCCACAATGCTCCTGTTATTTATGCTACTGGCCAAATGTTGGTTGATAAGAATGTTCTTTCTCAAATCCCTTTAAAACCAGTAAAAAGTGTTACACACTAACTTGCGAGTCCAAATTGGCTTAACGGAGTTCATGAGCTCCCAGTCCCAAACAGTTTTTGAAACCTTCTTTGTTTTGGGTTTTTTTTCTTCAACCTCCTCTTCAACTTTGCCTTCCTCTTCTTCCTCATCATCACTTTCCTTCTCTGCCTCCTCTTCTATTGGCTCCTCCACTTCTTCAGTCTGTGAAAAGAAAACTAATGATGATGAGCACACATTTTTTTATGTATAGTGTTTCAGTTCCTTCCTAAGCACCTTATTCAGTAGCAGACTCAATTTGTAAGATACCTTGTGCTACTTCTACTTTCATGTTTTCAGTTCACAGAGCAGCAAATCAACTATCTTGTATTTAAAAAAAAAAAAAAACACCAGAGGGGGACGAAGACAACTTAGCTACTCTGAATTAAGCAAATTGCTGCAATTGTGTTGTAGTTTTGTGTAAATTACATTTTCCAGCACACTGTAAATTTTTGTTACTGCACTTTGAACAATGCTACATTAAGAAAAATTAATATTTATTTTTCATTCTGTCTAATAGTGTGGTCTATTCCATGACTAGATGATGATGATAATAATAATGAGCAATTATATAGTGCTTTTCCAAAATAATTTGCTCGAATAAGAAAACTACAAACAGGCCATTTCTAAATAAACTTACTGGCTAACATCCCCACAGACATTCACATAACAGAAACACCCACAGCAAATACAGGCACACGTTACACAAGCACATGGTTGAAACATGGAAAGATGAGGTTACTGATTTTGAAGTACATCTCATCTTAAGTCTGGACTTGAAGGTGCTCAAAAGATGAACAGAATAGTCATGAGAGAGTACAGATGAAAGTTTGGAGGGAGAAGTACCGGGCACCCATATCAGAAACAATAAATGTCAGAGTACAAAGTTTACAGGCTATACGATCAGAGACTGCCAGCAAGTGAAGACAAGCATATTTCGGCCAGCTATATCAAACGGTGGTCATGGCTGTAGTCAGATACTAGTCCACTTTTGCATTAGACAATAAATGATCTAACAACAGGCAATCTTATCATCTTGAGGTGAAAATAGGGTTTAACTTGATACCAAAAACCTGCTAACTTTCATTCAAAAAGTGTGCTTGAGGCACATGTGAAACGTTCATATAGCAATTTGTTATAGATACAAAGTACACAATGATTTTACTCTCACCATAAGGCCCCTTTAGTTTTTAAAGTACAGTCAGACCTCGATAAGTCGACCGTCCCTAAGTCGAAAACCTCCCTATATCGAATTAATTCCCGGCCAAATACCTGTGCCTAGTACGCCATTTTCCCTAACTTGAAAACTCCGTAAGTCGAATTTTTTTTCGAGTCCCTTTGAGTTTGTCTTATCGAGGTCTGACTGTATCTTGAATTTGGTCCACTATAAAATAACACTCAGTTTACTTAACTGTTGATGTACTAGTCTTTCAAAATAAGTATTGTATTCTTTTTCAGTTTTGAGAACAAGATCACCTTGAAATTAAAATATTAACCATTTCCTAACTTGGAAATTATTTCAGCTATATATAAAAAAAGTTGGGGATCATTGAAATCACGTGTACTTTTCTCTTTCCTAATTACTTATTTAAAAATCAGCCTTGAGTACCTATTTATGCATTGTGCTTACTGTGGATGTCCAAAGAAAGATGTTAAAGTTGATAAACTGACTGTATTTCTTCACAAGCTCCCGTAAAGTTCCAGGTTCCAAGAAATCATGAGCCTCCTCCTTTAGATGCAAGCTGTTCCACATAGGCAGATGCATCAAAAAATAAGTGGTGGTATGCAGACAAGCGGCTCTGTGCCAAAAGGTGTCTATAAAAAGGGCATTCTCCACCTCAAAACAAATTTTATTTCTTCATATAGGTATTAACTGCAACAATTGTTTTTTCTTTTTCCAACATACCCACCTTACAATTTGAAACAAAGTCAAAGACACATGAGGACATCTGAATTTACATTTACAGTTGAATTTCTATAAGTTGAAGCTTCAAGGGACTGATGAAAAAAAGTGTTACAGAAATTCATCAAAAAAAAAAAAAAAAAAATTTTTTTCACTATGGACATTTTAATCAAATGTTCATTCCTTGTCATTTCGAAGAGGAAGTCGCACAAGTAGACAGAAAGGAGAAAATGGGAGTGCAGGGTCGATCGGAGAGGAGTACATGATTTTACACTTTCCAACACATTTTCCAATGGTTCAACATACTGACCGGCTTAAAATTATTCAAGTTGTGGAAGATTTTGGCTAGGCTGGTTCTAGCTAAGGAAGTTGAATATGCATTGCTTTAATGGGAAACTGATGTTTAAAATTTGAATTAGGGAGAATTTTGACAAACGGAAGGTTGACTTACAGAAGTTAGACTGTACAATAAACACATCCACAAGCAAATACATGTATTTCATCAAGCAATTATGTGTATTTCATCAAGAAAATCTTTATCTGCATTATTTTTGTTTACTGAAAAGCTGTGTGAAAAGGGGATGCACCACAGTGTGCTTGACTTTACTATGATGGTAAAACAAATCGCTCATTTGAGGTGATAACTAAAATGTTCTCCATGCCTACATAGCTACTGGAATCTTACCTTTCCACAAATTTGAGAAAAACCTTTAAAAGAATTTGTTACAAATTGTTCTTCCTCCACACTAAAATTCAGTTAAACACCTCACCTGACTGTTGTACCACGACCCAATGTGTTGCCCCGAGGGTCTAAAGCAACACTGAAGGATTCAGTATCTGATTCCCACACATGCTGTTCATCATCGTTGTGTTTGGATGTCACCACCACTCTATCAGCAACTGCATAACAGTTAAGTCATGAATAACTTGGTCTTCTTTCATTGCTACTCTGTGAATAATAATCTCATAACACTAATATTTCCTTTAATTAGACGTTTTAAGTACAAGACTATTTTCTCTACTGATTGTACAAGTAATAAGTGTGAAAAGAATACATTCCATTCAAGGACACCAATACGATGATGATTACATTCATGTTAAACCTTTCCACATCCCACTTCTCTACAAATACTTCAGTTATAAATTATCTTCTTGAATTGAAACTCATTCTATCACAATTATCTGTGTGATTAATTCTGAGGTATTAATTATTGTCATCTCCATATCCACAGTCACTTGGAATTCGACATTTTCTCTAATTACAGAGTTAAACTTATGACAAATCAATTACCAAGAAAACTGGAGTAAAAGCCAACTCCAAACTGCCCGATTAAATCATTCATCTCAGAAGGGGAAGCTTCTCCAAGTCTTTCTAGAAAATCGCTTGTTCCTGACTTAGCGATAGTCCCCAAGTTTTTAACAAGATCATCACGTGTCATGCCTATGCCTGTATCCATCACATGCAAGACATGGTTTTCTGGGTCAGCCTGCACACAGCATCAATACTAGTATTACATCAGCATCAACTTCATTTGTATGCGCAACAGGACATCATTTAAGTGCAACTGAACACATCCCAGTGAGCTACAAAAAGGAAACCTTAAAGGCAACACAAGTGCAACATTTGAAGTACATTTAAGTCAATCAATGACTTGTCTTTTTGTGTGTGTGTGTGTGTGTGTGTGTGTGTGTTAAGCGATATTTAAGATGCTAGAGAAGATATGCTCCTAGCTCCTTTATAAAGCACGTTGGATTCTGGTCAAGATTGGAACTGCAGTGACACATCAGGGCTTGGTGATTCTCTGTTTTGGTTCAACTACACGGCCTGCTTCAGGAGTTTTCTGCCTCAGAAATGGTTCATATTACAAGTCCCCCCACTAACCCCCCCCCCCAAAAAAAAAACCCACAGACCAGCTAAAACAGTAAACTGATTATAAAAAAAACATATTTTCAAACAATATATGAAATGGCAATTGGGCTTAAGTGATACTGATGTTCTGAGATGAATTCATTCAAAATTTTGGGCTACAAGGTAACCATTTACTTACAATAAAATCTAAAACAAAGAATGAAACAAGGAGGCCACCAGGTTTTGTTATTAAGTGACATCAGTGAACCCTTTCAGGGTGAGATTTCATTTTCTGAAATCTGGTTGTTGAAACACTACCACCAGGGATATGAGGACTGTGGAATACAATTTCAAACCTGAGTTCAGGTACAAGCACTTAGGCTTTCACAGATGTACTGCACACAAACACACACAAAATGTAAGCCCTTAAATAACATTTTCCATAAATCTGAAAAATTGGTTATACCTTTATTTTAATGCTGAGTTCTTCTGTTGCTCTCAGGGCATCTTTGTCCGTAAGAGAAAGGAAGCGAATTTTATCCAAAGCATCTGAAGCATTGGATATTAACTCACGCAGGAAAATCTGAAAATTCGTAACCCAAGATAATGTCAAAGAGAATGAATTGGAGGTGAGGTGGGTGGGTAGAGGAGATATGTTTGCAAAGAAATGCCATTAGATATATTCTCCATTATGTCTATTCAGGAATAATCTTTCTTTGTAATTTAAGACCCCTTGGCTTCTTGCAAACTATTATAACCATTTAATGAAAATTTTGAGTAAAAATCTATTCAAGGAAATAAAAGTTGCAAACTATTGATAGGTCTTCAAAGGAGATATGAGCCGTTAACCTTAACCCTATAAATGTACAACATAAAGATTGGGGCAAAAAACTGCAAATACTGAGATTACCAAAATTATTACTACTAATACGCAGTGGGCCTTGTAAAAGTAGCCCACCTCTTCTCTGTATAGTATGGATAGTATTTTAGTATACTTCAGGGAATCATAATACTATGTATTTTACCTCCTTGTTTTTGTACAGGGAATTGATAATAAGCTTCATCATGCGGTTAACTTCAGCTTGGAAAGCAAATTTGTCAGCCTTATCACGAAGTTCCTTCATCTGAGCTATATTTAATCCCTCTAGACGTATAGCTTCCTCTTCCCTGAAAAAATACACAAAACAAAAACTCAACATGCATGTAGCACATACAAAGCAAGTTATATCTTACTTCTCATTCTCTTCTCTCTGTATGCCAGTCTACCTACCATCACCACACCACAAAGATGGCTGTCCCCCATTGACTTCTGACTTCTACGCCACCAACAACGGTCTGGCTTTGGTACTTTTGACTTGCCTGATGATATGCTTTACCATAACATTCTGATTGAGTTATTTCATTTACTGCATTCTAGACACTGTCCCTTTCAGTCAAAATTAGGAAAAAGTATGCCACACATTCTTCATGCAAAGGAAGTTTGAAATACCCAATAACTTCTATGAAATCATCAGCCATTAGTAGTATATCAATTGTAGCATCTTCACGTGCATGCACATGCCTATATATTTCACCTGGAAGCTCACACAAAAGGAAAAGCGGGATTGTCACATCATGACCGCTGCTTTTTCTTTGATTTGACAAAGTTACTTAGGGACTCCACTGGTATAAATGTTGAAGATTAAGAGTACCAGAGTTAGAGAGAGTGATTTTTGTTAACTGATATGCATGTCCTTGACTGTGATGGGAGAAATACCTGAACGTTTTCTCCAGCATTGTATTTAAAGCCAGACCAGATTGATAAAAGGTGTACATATTTCATGTAAAACCTCTTAAGGTGAGTGCCTATGGTTTAATTTTCTGAATTTTTGTAAGTTTTGAATGAAAATAGTAACATAACGTCTTTAAATGAATGTCAAATTTTTTTGAAGTAGTGCATTTTTCTGTCCAGGTTTTTTCTTTTATTCTGACTGCATTTGGCATGGGCTAGCACACTGAATCTAATCTAACTTTGAAAGGAGCAGCAACATCAAAAGACTGTAATGTGTTTCTAATGGCAAAAGCTTCAGAAACAGACTTGTCATGTGAACTTTTGAGCAAAAACATTTACCGCAAAGAGACAGGGATTACTGTTATGGGTTGCCTTATATAGTTAAGCATTTTTGTTTGTCAACTTTTGTCTAATATATTCATTTTTTTTAAAATTCGATTTGTTTGTTCGCGTTTAAATCTTGCATGTATTTTTGTTGAGCCAGGTGTGACAGGGAGGTAGGAAAAGAGGCAGGGTTATGTGACCTTTCAATGCAGACCCAGTCTCCTCTCTGGTGAAGACAACTCTGACACCTCTCCACTATCTGTCACTATTACTGATGTTGCCATAAGCTAGTTAGTAGTAGTCTTATTTTCTTACACTTATTATTACTGCAACTCTTGTTTTGCTGCCCTCCTTGTTGCCACAGTTTAATGTGTTCAAACACAGTTTCCTCTCTGGTGCTGTGTGTTTCCATTACTGTCCTCCTCATTACATTTCATTCTGCCTCACCATCCAGACTTCATCCTCCCCAGTTCATTCACCAGCCAATACACTTCAACTTCACTTTCTTCACACTATGTTCTGCTAGCCAGTGAGCATTTGTGTACAATGGTTTACAACTTGCAGGTCCACCAGGATGCTTTGTGAAGTGGCTTCAAGGGACTACTTACCTCTCTAAATCTTTCAACATTCCACAGCATCTTGAACTGTTTTCGTGAGATCAGCACACTTTACAAGACTCAAAGCTTAGTCTCAATTTCTACTGGTTAACATATTTAAAGTTATTGTTTTTCCCATAACTTGGCTATCCAACACCAAGCTGCACTTAGGCTTCCTCCCAAAGTTCATATTTAACTTGCATGAAAACATTTTGTACTGAAGAACAAGTATAACAAAGCAAAGGAAATTACTATTAAAAATTACCTTTGCAAAGCCTCATCATCTGTTCTTGATGCTTCCCTCGTCTTGCCAAGATCTTCATCTAAAGTGACATCCTCCACATCATCAGCTCTCACAGCTAAAAGTGGAAGGAAAAAAAACCTCTTGTGATCAAGCTCAAAGAAAAAAATATCCAAACCAATAACATCTACTATTTCTACTCCTTATGATTCCTATGAATAGTTACATAGACACTAGAATAAAAGTCAAACACTTCTGGAGAGGGATCTCTGGTGTAGGTGTGCATTTGTGTTAAATGTTGTATATGGGTATGTTTTATATATATACCTATAATATGTTTGTGTGTAGTGATTGTGAGCAAAAGAACAATGTCTGCCTTGGACTTCCTTGGACAGAAAACAAACAAAAGATATCATAACTGAGATTTAAACATAAACACTAATAAGCCCTTCTCAAAATGCTTTTTATCAACACATCATTCAGTGTCAGTACTTCTGCTAATGAAGCTGCAACTGCTAACCCGTCAAAACTCCCAATAAGATCTTGTAATCTACATAACAGTTAATATTTTCACGTTAACTCACTATACTCTGATGGCATAATGTAAACCTCTCCCTTCCCTGCCGATGCAGCAATAGCCGGGAAAAAAGGGGACAATCAACAATGATCTAAGTACATCTCCTAACACTAAGTCTATTCAACGTATTTCAACGTACCTGCAATGAGGAAAATACCAATAATCCCTAAAATGAAAAGCTTTTTCATTGTTTCCTGCTTGATGACTCCTTGCAACAGGAGACCGGCAACTCTCCGTTGGTACTACTTAGCAGCTTAAACAACACAACACCGACACTACGCTTCACACGCCGTCCGAAATATTGCATGCCCACAGACTATTCAGATGATTTGGACCAATCATGGTTGCCCACGAACAGTCTCTAAGCCAATGAAAAATGCCCAAGTACTAGTGAGCTTAAATACTTGGCCCAATTTCATTGGCTGAGTAGCTTTATCCCAGATTGCATTTCGATTTCCGGCGGAATTTCACGAACGTAAGCGGTGATCATGGAGACAGTAAACTGAAGTCGTGTGGAGATCGATCGAATATACACATACAGTGAGTTAACACTGAAAGCAACACGAAAGCCTTAAAAAAGTTAGCTGAAAAAGTATTATTGACATTTTTCTAAATTTACATACACTTGAAATATACATACGCCGAGGTATTCAGACAGTGCGGGATTACTTTAAAAAAATGTGTGTGAGAGAGAAAATATAGGCCTTTTGGCCCATTCAAAGATTAGTATACAACCACGGACGCGTATAGGTTCGTGATACAGACGGAGAATATGTCTTAATGTAGGGATTTTTTGGTCACTACATTTATAAAAACGTATCAAGGCTAATTGTTATATCGTATTTTTTTTTATTTCTACAGAGCATCAGTAGATTAAATTATTATATATATTATAACGTACGTATACTGTCTGACTCTGAATGGTGTATTGAGCTTTTTCACGTTGCATATCACGTGACATGCAAATGAAGATCATAAGCTGAAGAGCCTCCGTGTCTGATATATTGCTCGGTGCTTGCAACAGCTGCTGTAGAAATCAGAAGGACAAATTAAGGGAGCAGCTGCCCCCTCAAAAAAAGATACGGGGGACAGAAAAGATACTGAGGGGGCACGAGATTTTTTGCACTCCTATGCTTGAGATGTGAATCTTCATAGAGTACAAAAATGGTAGAGGAACCCAGTAAGAGACAATTTAAATGACTAATGACAAATCTTTGTTTAGGAGGGGAACAGAAGCAAAAATCACTTTTCGTTCAATCTTCATTTTCACCAATTATATGAGTGGAGTCCCTCAATGGTGCCGTTACATCACAGAAAAAGCAATCGTCATGAGATACTTGCACCCATGCACTCATGTTGAATCATTTCAAATACAAGTTGTCAATCTGGCATAATTTGACACAGACAAAACATTGTACTGTGATCGTAGTAAGTTTTTGCTGAGAGAATCAGTAAGCAAGTCAAAAGGCAAGGAGAAACATCCTCCCTGAACAAAGATAAATTACATTTAGTACTCCAGTAGTGTATTTTCTTCTCCATTTAACTTGAATTTTATTGAAAATAATGATAGGTGTTTTCAAGTTTCAAACTGTCAAAAGCTGATCAAACATTTACTTCGTCATCTGCAACAGTCAAATCAAATGTGCTTTCGTGTGGTAAATTAAGCAGTAGGAGTAGGGTTAATCCAAACATTTTTGTCACTTTACTGTCACAGCTTGAAAACAAAACATAAGTAATAATTATCAGTGGTGTAGGAAGATGCCTGGCTTCTGTTTTTGGGGAGGGGGTAAACTTCATGCTGACAGTGAACCACGTTCACATTCTTGCCCCCTCAGTATCTTTTTTTGAGGGGGAGGCTGCCTACTGGTTCCTATGCCACTGACTAGGATTGTAGCGTAGTACCAAAGTGCCCCTTCAGTAACAGCTACTGAGTGATCATAGGCTAACTGTCCATGCATATTTTGATAACATCATGTGAAACAGCTCAATACCTAATGATGGTGCATTTGAAATATCTGTGTGTGAGAGAGAGAGAGAGGGAAAAAGAAAGAAAGAGAGCGAGGATTAGCCCAGAGTTTCCGTTACTGTTGGTGGGACAATAGATTATACCGGTAGGGTCACCATACAATTCAACTGTTGCATGGACTATTTAACTGCTGCACAAGCTGATTCAACCACAAATAATAATTGCAATGTTGTCTCCTTTAGTTTTTTATTCTTTAGACTTGAAAAAAAGGTATTTACATGCATCTTTGGTAGTTATCACTATTTTTGCCCTCGGATCATATTACTTGAGTTGAATCATTCTAGTCATGACCTTATTGGTCCTAGTAGGACCATATCTCTCTCTCTCTCTTTTTTCTCTCGGTGTGTGTTTGTACATGAAAGAGATATTGTCCATATGTGCTATTTATACAACACTTTTCAAATTTGTTTTAAAACACGGTTTTGTGCACAGGTGAGAATGCTATAAAAAAAAGAGATGCCTTCAGGAGGTAAATATGAACTGCTTGCACCAGTCACTCCTTATGTCTGTTCCACGCCCCTTGACTTCAAGGAAGAACGAGAATGGCTAGCATCAAAGGTGTTTCCACACTTGCAAGAGGTGTGCAAAGCAAGGGGCTCATACCTAGCTCCAGTAGATGTGTGCTGGTCACCCGAGGATACAGAAGTACAAGATGGTCATCTCTTGCATCTCCTCCTGGACTGTGTGAAAAACAGCGCCCCCTATTTCATATGTTTGCTGGGAGAGTGCTATGGTCCTTATAACCCAGAAGATAGTCGTGACACTCTTTCAACTTCAAGAGGAAATTATATGCCATATAAACCTGGTGGTCAGTGTAACTGGCTACACTTGAATATGGTCAATGCAGCTCAGGCAGGACATAGCTGGGTGATGAAAGATGGGCGGCAACATTGTAGCTTTCTGGAACTGGAGATCATAGCTGCCACATTTCTGGAACATTGTGATCATGCCACCTTTTACTTCAGACAGGTAATGTGACCCACTTAACTCAAAGACTGTGTAATATGCAGGTAGCTGAACTGGTTTAATACCTTTATTGTGCAGCAAACTTACCCAGTTGACTCAGCTGTTGGAAATAGGTACCTGACTACAAAGAAGTATGGGGAAGATAAGGCAGTGATGGAGGGATGTGCACTTCCTTAAGAAAAACCTGACCTGGAGAAAAGTGCAATGTCTCGTAACTCACTGTTCAATGACCAAGAGATAGGGGACTACTTGTCAGATGAGGCCTTGCAAAACATGCTCACCTGGGACTTGCACATTCTTTCAACAAAATGCACTCACTTGGGACAGCTGCACATTTTTATGGGAAATACAAATAACATAAAGGTACAATTATAACATAAATAGTCAACTCCACATCTACACAGGGAGAGTCAGAATTATAGTTACTTTTAAATACAACTTAAATCTACTTTATGTTAAGAATACAAACTCATACAATGTGCCACAGTAAAACATCTAGTTAATTTAATTGCATTCACATTGTTTTGACTGTAGTTTTTTGTTTTGTTTTGTTTTTGGCTTTGTTTTGTTTATTTCCTGTTACTCCTTGAGTAGCATAGGGCTGCAGCAAGACTGTAGTTTATAAGGATAAATTCACTTCTCAGCACACGTCTAATTACCATACTCATACTCATAGTCTTCATTTACCATGGCAAGCCTTGGCCTGAGCATCCAATGACAGCATTGGCTCACAGAGCGTCACTGGGACTGTTTTATCATATCCTTTATATGGACCTTTGGTTCACTGGAGAGGAGGTGGGGGAGTTGCAGTGGCACTCTAAAGCACCCCTCTTTCTGTCACTAGTCTCATTCTTGTGCTTCCAACAGCAGGTTGGGGAGTTCTGCCTGACAAAATACCAGGAAGCAGGACCCCACGAAACACTGCTCATGTGTGGTGTGCTGGGTCACTGAGGGTGGTGTCCACTGATGCAGTCTTCAGCTTGATGCTAGAAGACATCACATGGAAAAACGAAGTTCCCATGTAGTTGATGTCTTTACTGATGATGACTTTACCTGATGTGAGTGAAAGTGCTCTGATTGTATAGCTGGGACAGACTTCACACAAGGATATTTCTGGACAGGAGTGAACATATTGACCAGGTGCCCATGATATGCCACACTAGGGGTCATACAGCTGTCTACTGTCCTGCAATAGGTAGGAAACTGAAACTCATTAATTACAAGACAATACACACTTCTGTGGTCATTATTATCTCCCTCGGATAGGTGAGGGTGGGTTTACATCAAGGTACATTTTTTTTTCAAAATATTGCTGCTAGCTTTTTACAAAGACTGAATGAACCTGAAGACTTTACATTAGTACAAGTTCTCATTGAATTCACCAAAAGTTTTTATACATTGCCCTTCCATACTTCATGCAATCAAAACCATCATCTTTTCTTTGTATAAATAAATGACAAGCTTATTTGATAGGGTTATTCAGGCAAAATCCCAAGGCTGAAGTAGTGCCATCTCATCTCAATGATTCACTCCTGAATAGTTGCCCAGGGCTTCTGCTTACGCAAAAAATTACGTACAGTACGCATTAAAAGTTCGGAGGACCCCTTCAATTTTCGTCAATGGGGTCCCAGGAGACCCCTGCAAATTTGGGCAAAGAACAGATACAAACTCGGGTAAGTGTAATGTCTGACATCGTAGCCCAATCTATTGTTGTAGTCTGCTACGAGGTGAAGGTTACTTCCCCTGCACTGAGTTTTTTCCCTTACCGGGAAGAGTTCCATTAACCTAGCTATTTCCAAGATGTTGACAGCATAGTTAAAATCATCATCTCAGGAACGGGAAGAAAGTGAGCACCCCAAGTACGTGAGCATAAGCTCATCAAAGATGCTTGCACAGACTTCATGGCACATAAATCTTGCCGTTTCTGACAAGACATACAGTGCTTTGTGTGCCTGAAAGGCAGTTGAACAAAGTGTGTTGATTTGTTGATTTTTTTTTTTCACATTGTGAAAGGACCCCTTAGAGTTAGCCTGGGACCCCTTAGAAATCTAAAGAAGGGGTGCCTGGGACCCCAAAGAATTTAGCCTTAGCAGAAGCCCTGGTCAACAGTTTTCCTAGATTTACACCTGAGCATTGTAATTACTATTATTTTAGAACATTTGTTTACCAATAGCACCCATCTATTGTAGTATAACCTCCCCCTTCTTAGCCAGTTTTAGCAGATACCAGGTCAAGTTTTGAGGCTGACTTGGGTTGGTCCATGACGCTGCTGCTACCTAATCACAATGTTGAAGCTTAGAAAAAAATGTTTATCACTGTTAGTGTTAACTACTTGCCATTCATTGCCACTTTAGACAGCAATGTAGAAAATGTACATAGGATGCTTGAGCTACACTGCAACTACCATCAGTTTTCAAGACTATTTTTGTAGGATAACTAAAGAGGTCTTTCTGTTGTTTTGTAGATATATTTATAGATGAAAGTATATGGTGATAAGGTTTTCTTTAGGCAGTATAGTAGTGAGGCTTTTTAGTTTTCAATATCATTTTTGTAAGGTAACAAAAGAGGTCTTTCTGTTGTTTTGTGGACATATTTAACACTTGAAGTGGATGTCATGCTTGAGGAGCACACCTTTATTGAATTAATAGTATCATATGATTCCAGTGTTCTTTGTTGGTCAGTTTTTCAGTTAATAGTATTATAGCCACACTGACTAGTTTTTTTCCAAGCCACAAGCAGATCCGGGTCATGGCACCATAAATTCTATAGCCTGATTGATCTGCTTTTCTTATGACAGGGCTAACTATACACCATGTGGACAGACAATCAGTTAGTCGCGGGTCCTAAAAGAAGCCCTGATGATAAGTCCATTTGTCTTTGTTGTTCCAGGGAAGAGGATAGAATTTGTTAAGTAGAATTTTCCACTGCAATTCTAGCTCTTACTCTCCAGATATGCTCTCTAGTCTAATATACCTCGCATTGTGTTCTTTTTTATATTTACTACACACCTGCACTTGGGCAATATCAGAGTCTACAAAAATCCCTGCTTTTTCCAAAACATGTGTTGTCTTTGGTGCGTTATTCAGCTTCTGTCATGTATGCTCTATTTCAACATGCATGAGACAACATAAGTTTCATTAGCTCTAAGAATATATAGTTCTTTTGTACTACAGTATGTACAACATATGCTGATTCACACACACACAAAGAGGTAAGATACAACAGCTTTGTGGAGGGAACACAGCACTATCAACGGTACACACTGCCCTAAACAAATGCTCCTGCTACATTATTATATGATTCCAATGTGCCAGAGCTATGCTGCCCAGTTTTTCGTACAGTTTTCATTTAATTTCATATATGTTAATATTTAAAATTTGCTGTTGCTTCATTATCTACTTCTTGTAAAGTGTTTTTCCATTCATGCACATATATCTGTTTTCATTGCAGGCCGACCACCTGGAAGTACGGTTTCCTCACTTATCTGGTCAGGAGCGGGCTGTTCAGTACGCATACATGATGGCAGAAAATGAACATGCAAGTCTAAAGATTCATGCACTGCAGCATACAATTGTGAAGAAAGGGCTACCTGTACGTTACTTCCGAACAGCACAGGAGTTAGGCCACTTAGTCACAAGTGACTGGATCTACATCTTGGATATTGTCTGCCCCCCACTTATTGATAATAGATGTATTTTAGGTAAAAAAGATGACACAAAAATGTTTTTATTTAGAAGTCTTCATACATTCAGTTATTGTTTTGACTGTAGTTTAAGGTAATCAGTGATAAGTCTTACATATGTAGAATGCTTTAATCTTGATTTGAGTTCTCTATCCTTCATTTCAAAAGATGCAAGTAAAGTTACCAAAGCCTGGCTAGTCTGAACAGGAAAGGATGATTTCTGATTGAGCAGGAGGCTAATTACTGATAGAGCAGGAGGTTAATTACTGATAGAGCAGGAGGAGGATGAAGGGAGAAGATGATAAATAATAATAATATGTTGATTTTTATAGCGCTTTTCCCTACCACTAAAGGCAGGCTGAAAGCGTTAGGCATGACTGTCCACAGTTCATGGTGATGGACGAAACTACAGTAATGTGGAAAAACAGTCTCATGTTGTAACTGCTTGGTTAATACAACTTCTTTCTGTACATAAGAGAACTCGCAATCTAAATTTTCTAGATCAATCCATTTAACAGCCACCTGCAGTCCTGTTGGCGAGTGCTGAGCTAGATACACTCTGGTTGTATCTTTGTGACCTTTGTCTATTCCTGTATATAGCTGATAGACACAGGCCACTCTGCCAAACTGCACGATGACCACTTCTGATGATGATGACTTACCGATGTTGAAAGTGACCTTTACCTTGTTCTCTGCCAGTGGTGGGGAGGTGGCTTGCTGGTGGAGAATCAAACAGCTTGAGATTCGGAACAAACACAAGGCTTTGTTACTGATTTGTCTGACATAACTTTTTTCTGTCTTTAGCCTCGTCCCTCTTGAATCTATGAACTTGACCAGCTACTTGTTTTAGCAAGTTGTCTGCCCCAGGGCCTGTGCTGGCTCTCAATGGTCCTGAGTTGAGATCTACAGGCCGGAAAGACATTATGTCATCAATAGGAATGCAGAATAGATCAATAGAGACTTGGGTCGATGGAGCTGATATTGCCAGAAGACTGCTGGTATCAATGCAATCACAAAGCGGAGGAAAACTGCATGAAAATTTTAAAGCAAAGGATTGACTGTGTAATCTTCAAGAATTTCAGAAGAAACCGTTAGGCAGAAAAGACTGGCATTCAACCAAAAATCTGAAAGTCACAGAAGAAGGCAAAAGTCAAAAAGTCTTGCACAACATTGACGCAATGAAAAAAGCACCAGCCTATACAATGGGCAGCAATGACGCAATGAAAAAAGCACCGGCCTATACAACATGCACCAAAAATACAACAAACTAATAAAATGCAAAATTTGCGGAGAGCCACCTCCCTCAAACCTGCTTGGTGAAGGGATGCTACTCCGATCATCTACAGCACCATAGTGAGAAGCTTTGAAAGAGTACATCTCTTACATTCTTGAAAATCATCATTTACTGATAGAGCAGGAAGATAATCAAGGGATAGTCTGATTACTGATAGAGCAGAGGAGAATGAAGGAAGAGTATGATTACTGATAGAGCAGAGGAGAATGAAGGAAGAGTATGATTACTGATAGAGCAGGAGGCTGATTGGGAGACATTGATTATTGCAAAAACACAGCTCAGTTTCTCTCCACAGGTTTCATTTATAGACAAATGTTGACAATTTTAGCTATTGTGCTAAATTTATGCACTGGTTAATAGAGATATTTACTCAGACATTACACCCCTAAGGTTCAAAAATATTGACCTTGACCCTTTTAGTCGTTGGGAAGAGAGGTGCTAGAGACTATAGGTTCTCACTGTCTCAGGTTTTTGTCATACATTCTAACAGTGACTATGAGTCGCAGTGCACTGCTGTAATTCAGACAAGGTGTTGCAGACACAGAAGACTACAGAGAATGGCTGGCTCATCAAGCACACAGGCAAAAGCTGCACAAGCATTTTGTGACATCTGCAACTGTAGAATCAGCAATGAAGCAGCTGACTGAGTTTGCTGTGTCTAGCACAAGTGGTCTCCATGCCCAGGGAATTTTTGAGGTGCAAACTGAGGACAGCTCTATGTGCTTATTACACAACAAAAAAGTACACAAGTATGTACACATTTCTCTAGCCTTCATTTGTAAAAGTTTTGTATCTCTAGGTGTCTGCTGCAAATGTCTGAGCAGAATTCTTTATACTTTGTTAGCCAACCTGGGTATGAATCTGTTTTAAGAAGAATTTTGCATTATCAGGGCAGCAAGATTAAATCTTGTTAGTTTTTATGTTGGCTCTTGCACTTTGTAAAATACATGAACCATGTACTAATTTTGCTACCCAGTAAGAAAATACAAAAATATTTTTAAAAAAAACTGTGGTATTTCTATTCCTTGCTACATTTCAAATAACTAATTATACATCAGAATTACACATCTTTTCATGCACTCCTTACCCTCAATCAAGATTAAATCTTGTTATTTTTATATTGGCTCTTGTGGTTTGTAAAATACTTGAACCATGTGCTATTCTTGCTACCCAGTAAGAAAAAAAAAAGTCATGACATTTTTATTCCTCACTCCATTTCAAATAACTAATTATATATCAGAGTCATCTTTTCATACACCCTTTACCCCAAGCCTACCGCTAATATCAAAATGGTTGCTCTTTTTCATCATTGGTTTTCTGCATTAATTGCTTGATAAGCCTCAGAGAGTTTAAGACAATACTGGTTGTACTGATTTTCATGAATGTAAGAGATGTGTTCTTTCAGAGTTTCTCACTACGATGCTGTGTTGCAGTAATAGCACTATGCATATAAGAGCTTCTTTAGTATTACCTTTGATTTTGCTGAGAATTAACCTGTTTGGTGGCCATCTTAGACAATCTTAGTGTGGTCTGTTTGCTGTGAATCAACCCGCTTGTGTCTATCTGAGTGGGGTCTCTCTGCTTATGCAGACCTCCACATGAGACGTGAGCAGGAATCAGCTGTGCTGAGTCTGAGCTTACACTCATATCATAATTCTCTCTGTTTTTATTACCTTGTTCTGATTTGATATCCACCTTGAGGGTTTCACCACAATTAGGCATGACAGGGACACTAAGGAGACTGAAAAGAATTAAGAATTGCTGTGTATGTTAACAATAACAGGGACAAGGAGTTCACTGTATGTGAAATAGCTAACACTGTCATAGTCACTATGGTTTACTTTGCCGTATTCATTTGAAAAACTAAAAGTCACATGATCTTAGACTATCTGACCAACAGACCTCAGTTTATAAGAATTCCCAGTAGTGTCATTTCTGAGGGACAATACTCTCTTCTTTCTTGTTTACCTTGTACATGGTGAAGTGTAGACAGAGGAACAAAAACTGCCCTATAGTTAAATTTGCAGATGATACTGGACTCACAGGACTGATTTCCAACAGTGATGACTCCTTCTACACACAGGAGATTGGATTTGTTGTTACATGGTGTGACAAAAATTATTTAGAGTTAAATGTCAAAGAAAATAAAAGAAATGATTGTAGATATCAGGGGGAAACAAAGGCATATTTTTATGATCTACCTATCAAGGGTGAGGTTGTAACAAGAGTAGACAGTTACAAATATTTAGGTATAACTATCGATGATAAACTCACCTGGAAAGCTCACATCGATAGCGTTGTCAAGAAAATGCATAGCCACCTTTACTGTTTAAGAAAACTTAGATCTTTTAATGTCCACTCAGAACTTTTGCAACTATTCTACATTTCAGTAATATGTAGCACCGTGACTTTTGGTCTAGCGAGCCGGTGTGGGGAGTATAGCCAGACAGGATAGGGACAAGCTGTGTTGTATGTGTGTTCCTGGAGTTAACAACAAGAGTGGCACCATACAAATAGGCCTCGTCTATTTTAACCCAGTAGCCTACCACATGGTACACATCTTGAAGGTAATATATAGCATTGGGTTGTTTATGCTTTTATTATGGTAACTGCTTGTTGGCAACCATCACATAGCAGGGCAAACTTTCTGCTAAGTCTTCAGCCAGGCTGCTGGTTGTGATGGTGATCTGCTGGTGGTTCTGCCCATTATGTCTTGCTGTCTCCAAGATTTTCTTTCAAACTTCTCTCCCCAAGCTTTTTCTGAGATCTCTCCTCTTTTATATCCAGTAGTAGGGCTAATGGGTGCCCAGTTGTATTGGATGGCAGTATTGATTGTGCTGCTGGGGTCTGCCTATGCAATTAGCCATTAGAAAAAATACAATATACCTTCCATATTGGCATATATGCACAACTGGTTTTTCATGACATATGCATTCAAATGAAACTACTGCAATAAACCTTGCCTACCCCACATACGGTGTATACACATTTATTTTCTCTTTTCCTTCCAATGAAAGTAATAGAAAAATTAAATAAACAATATACATAGTTAAGAGTCAATTCATGTACTGCCACTCTGTTCAGCCCTAAACACTACTGTCTTTGCATTCTCTAACTGCTATTTTTACAAACTAGTCAGGCATATTGTCCATATTTTCCAAAGCCTTCAATGCAATTTGCAGTTAGTCTGTTTCTACAACTTATTGCACTGCAAATGGCTGATGCTGGTTTAACACCTTTCCTTAAGCATTGCCAAGCTTAGGCAGTCCTTCTAGCTCTCACCTTGGATTGAGAGGGGGGTGTCAGCTGTTCCAGTTCCTTATCCCTATTTGTGGTCTAAGAGTCTTTTATCACATCACATAAATTTACATCAGCATGTTGGGTGTTGGTACTGTGCCCTGAGCTGCTGCAAAAAGCTTCTTTGAATGCCACAGGGACAGCCAGCCTTTCCTTTTCGCAAAAGGATTCATCCAACACAAAAAGGAGATGCACTGAGTGTGGTGCTGATATCAAATGGGAGATGCATTAAATGCGGTTTTGATTCTGGCTGGGCAAAACAGAAACTTTGATTTCTTTTACTTAATGGGGTGTAGCCCCCACCTCAGATCTTTTCTTCTGACAACTCTTGCCTGCCACCCAACCCTCTTATTATTCTTAACCCTAAGAGTTTTTAGAACATCCCAGTTCCTTTCCTTTGTTGCTAGCTGGGCCCCACCTGTCTCCCTCACTCTCTACGAATTCTCTGGCCTAGGACCGCAGAATGTTTTGGCACTATTATGATATCCACAGTGTGTAGATGTGTGTGTGTGAACCCAATACAATCCCATGCTACTGAAGTATGAATAATGACTGTTCATTCTTTGGACCATTCTGTGTATTCCTAGGCTTTCTGGCACAGTGCAGTGATGGCCTTTTTTGTGTCCCAGCCTGCTAAACTAATGGGTTAGTAGTGGGCCGCACTACACACCCAAGTGGGGCCCACTACTACCCACTAGTTTTGCAGGCTGGGTTGTTTCTTCCTCTCCCTGCTTGAGCAGCGCACGTGGGATGTTGTCAGCACTAGGTAACTTTCCTCTCTTCAGACTGCCTCCCTCTCTTCCCGTTATGTCTGCAGTTCACTGGTTGTAGTCTGGTTGTTTTGATGGATCTGTCCTCAGTTGGAATTTGTACATGTCTTTGCCATATTGGGTCCATTTGTTAAGTACAGCTGTGCTTTCTGTGAGAAGTGGACTATTACTGTCTACAATGACTGCAGTCATGTGTTGACCTGTGTTAGTGAGGGTCCTTAGTAGATAGTAGGGCTTTTGCTTTCATCCTCTGACATTCCCTTCTCTGCGCATTTGTTCTCTATCCAATTCTCTCTAGTTGACTTCATCCCTTTCTTGATGGCACAATTCACTTTCTTTCATTTGAAAGGTCCTTTTAGGTTTGTTTTTCCTTTCTCTAAGACCCTCCTTTAGTCACAGAGATCTAGGTTAAGACAAGGTCATAGTGCCTGACTACTAGTCTTGGCCTTGTTTAGATTTCAAGCAGCTAGGCCATGCGTGGGGAACATCTTTTTCTGCCAAGCACCATTTGACATCATTTGTGGGCCATACAAAATTATTGCCTTAAAAATTAGCCTCTTTTATTTTGTCAAGCCAGTGTTTTACCAGAGTGTGTTAACATTTTTTGCAGCATACCCTCTCTCAGGTTAGTTGGCACTGACTGTTGTCTGAGTCAACATAATATAGGCAGACAGGATATGAGCAACCAACAAGTCTTTCCTATTATGTACTCATGTGTCCTTTTTATCCCGTGAAAAATGCTTCTTGCTTTTTCCTCAAAATTTATGCTATCATTATGATTTACTTAAAATCAATTTATGTCACTTCTAGATTTAAGTCCTGGCTGCAGTTGCCATTGCAGAACCAAACCAAATGATTTCATGGGCTTTTAATGAAGTAGACAACAAAGACATGTATTATCATATCCGTTATATTTTCAATCATAAGTGATAAATTAGTAATTCCTTTCTTCTGTCTCAGACATTATGCAGTGTCATATTTGTAGATGTGTAAGCAATGTCTGCTCACAAATTTTTTCCATGAGGACCATTTGTGACAAGCAAACTTCTATATGTTTGTTAAACACATTGTGCTGAATGACTATGAAGAGGTCTAATTTCCAATGATCTCATGGTATGATATAAACCCAGTGTGCTGAATGCCTACACAAAAGTCTGCATTCCAGTAATCTCATTATGATATAAACCCAATGTCCTGAATGACTATGGAAAGGTCTACTTTCCAGTAATCTTGTAATCTCAGTGTTTCGAATCACTGCATACACTTCTTTGTATTCCAGTTATTATAGAGTAGTTATAGAGTGAGATGTAGCCCTAGCATGTCCAATGGCTAAACAGGTCTGCTAAATATTCTCTGCTAAGTGGAAGACTCATGAACAAGCTCACTCCCTGCTATGACTCTCTCAGTGTTTCAGAGCATGTGACAGACAAGACAGTGCTGCTTGTGACAGGTGATTGTGGTGTGGGAAAGTCTGCTCTTCTGTCACATTGGCTGGCAGAGATTGAGAGGGAGAACCCAGATATGTGTGTTTATTATCATTTTGTTGGCACCATACCTGGTGACAGCGACATCACCAGTTTTCTTAGACGTAGCATATGCAGCCTACGGAGACAATTTTACTCAAGAGGTATTGAACCAGTTTTTCACCCAGCTGTTATTTTGCTGAATAACTGAACCTAAAATGTAGGCAGAGTTTTAGAAAATTGAATGTTTCATTGAACTTTACTATTGGAATGCATCAAATTCCAGAAAATCATTCCAGTAAAAACAATTTTTGATTACAGGAACCATGCTTTCATTATTCTTATGAGAATAATTCCTACCTTGCTGTAGTGTAACTAAATCCTGTGTACTCACCTTATGTCAGCTTAATATAAAATAATCAGTCAATCAAACAATAAAATAAAAGTATTAGTTATTTCAGAAAATGCCTCAGTTTAGTCAAGTGGTGCAGATGCTTCCATCATCTTGTTTTGGAGTCTGCTCTTGCATCATATTTATTCAGAATTTTTTTTTTTAAGATCCATGTTCTGGACCCTTATTTCTTATAGTGGGATCTATTCCAATTGTGGAGTAGGGTGTAAAAAGAAAACACTTTCTATTGTAGCAAAAATTTATACATCTTGGCTTCTACAGAGGTTCAACTGTTCTCTGAAACTAGCAAGGCTTCACAACAGTAATAATTAGAATGACATAGCATCAGTATTCAACAAAGAAACAAGGGAAAGTTATAACCAGGAAGTCAAGAATAAGGATGAGGCTCTTTCAGGACTGACAGAAGAATCAGTGGAAGAACATTGATCAACACTCAAGAGCATTTGGAAGACAACCTTCACAGATGTTCTAGGGAAGAGGGAAAGAAACACAAGGAATGGATGACACCAGAGACCTGGGCAAAGATTGAATCAAGAAAGGGACTAAAACAGAAGCTCAACCAGTGTCAAGATCAACAAGAGAGCTGAATATTGGGAAGCCAATCGCCAAGTGACTAGGTCTGTCAGAGTGGACTTGAGACACTTCACCCATGAACTGACAGGAAGCAGAGACAGCAGCTCCACAGGGAAACATGAAGCGACTATATGAAATAACACGAACTCTGTCAGGCAGGAACATCAACCCAAATAATCCAGTGAAAGACAAAGATGGCAAGACCATAACAAACGAGGCAGGACAAAGAGACCAATGGATGGAACACTTTGAAGAGATCCTGAATCGACCTCGTCCATCATCTTTACCTGACATACCATCAGCAACTGAACAACTTCATGTCAACACCAGCCCTCCCACTAAGACAGAAATCATCAAAGCTATCAAAAGCATGAAAAATGGCAAAGCAGCAGGCCTGGATGGCATACCCCCAGAAGCACTAAAGGCAGACCCAGAAACAACAGCAACAATTTTACAGCCCCTCCTACACAATATCTGGGAACAAGAGCCAGTACCAACAGACTGGAAACTAGGCCACCTGGTCAAGTTACCGAAGAAAGGAGACCTCTGTCAGTGCAACAAATGGCGCAGGATCATGCTGCTGTCCATCCCCAGTAAAGTCCTATTAAAGGTAATTCTAGAGAGACTGAAGAAGGCACTAGACAAGAGACTAGGACCAGAACGAGCAGGATTTCGCCAGGATAGGTCATGCACTGACCACATTGCCACCCTCCGTATCATCATTGAGCAGTCTATTGATTGACAGTCCTCCCTCTATTTGGGACTTCAAGAAGGCATTCGACAGTGTAGACAGGGACATCATCTGGAGGCTGATGATCCACTACGGCATTCCACCTAAGCTCATAAACATCATTCAAGGGTTGTAAGAAGACTCGTCCTGCCAAGTTATTCACAATGGCAAACTCACTGAACCTTTTGTAGGGAAGACCCATGGAAGACAGGGTTGCATATTATCACCAGCAATTTTCCTGATGGTCATAGACTGGATTATGCGCAAGACAACCCAAGGCAACAACACTGGTATCCAGTGGACCTTCAAACAGCTAGAGGATCTGGACTTTGCAGATGACATCAGCATTCTATCTCATTGGCAACAACATGCACAAACCAAACTGAGTAAGCTAGCAGAGGAAGCAGAGAAGGCTGGCTTAAAGGTCAACAGAAAGAAGACCAAAGTGATGAGGATCAACAACAACCAGGAACTCCCAATCCAACTTCAAGGAGAAAACATCCTGGAAACAGACCACCTCACGTATCTGGGGAGCATTGTCAACAAGGACGGTGGAACGGATGATGACATCAAAAGCCCCATCAACAAGGCCAGGCATGCTTTCAACAGCCTACGCCACATGTGGAACTCCCGAGCATTATCCTTCAGCAGTAAGACTTGTATCTTCAACACCAATGTGAAGGCAGTCCTACTGTATGGTTCTGACACCTGGAGAATGACAAATACCATCAACACCAAGCTGTAGACCTTTACCAACTGATGCCTACGCCATATCTTGGGAATAAGATGGCCTGACAAGATCTCCAACAGCATGCTGTGGAAAATAACCAACTAGAATGCCACTAGCCAAGACATCATAAAGCGCAAATGGGGCTGGATAGGACACACCCTGCGCAAACCAGCTGACACCATGGCCAAGCAGGCACTTGACTGGAACCCTCAGGGGAAGAGGAGAGTTGGGAGACCAAAGAAGATTTGGAAAAGAACAGTAGAGAACAAGGCAAAGGACATCGAAACCACCTGGGCCCATCTGAAAGGGGCTGCCCAAAATCAGGTCCTCTGGCAAGGTACGTGTTGTTGCGGCCCTATGCTTCTCAAAGGAGCAACAAGGAATAAACTAGCATCATTATGATGATCAACAACAACACAACACATATCATAATAAAGTACAGACTGTTTAATAATGATAATAAATTCAAACTTTGTAAAGTGCATACTCACACTCCTAAGGAGCAAGCTCTTTGCACTTTTGAACAAGAACAAAACATGGACAGCATACGAGGGACAGGAGCACAAATCACTACAGTAACTTGACAGCAGCACTGTTTAGAAGTCATATTTTGACCATGTTAGGCAAAGAAAGCAGATGCATTATTTTCAGAAATTTTTCATTGTCAACTTCTTAAGATCCGAGAGTACAAATATGTGGGGCTCCATCAGTTACACCGCCCTGTCTGCACAAGTACATGTGTCATATTCAATAAGTTTTTATTCCAGAACTATGTAAACAAAATTGGACAAAATCTCATCACTATGAACTAGATGATTTTTTAATGGAGTTACATTCCATAACAAAAACAATTTTACATTTGAATTTTTCTGGAAGTTACTTTCTTTCAAGGCAATGATGACAGAGAGCATATGCAAAGACAGCTAGTTTTTCCATTTTTAGGCCTGTTTTAGACACTAAAGTTGTTTTTATAATCATAGTTTATTTTTTATTAATGTCTGCCTAGTGAGTGATCATTGTAATCCACAGTTAATAGGAGTATAAATTGCAGTGATCCTATATTGTGTCAGCCTGCATCCAAACTTTTTGGGGTAATACAGTCAGGTGTACCTAATTTTGTTTGGATTGACAAAAAATACTGTTTCCTAATTGAGGTGAGAACACTTTCTGTCTCTTAAATGGGAACTTTTGATTATTCATCGTGTCATGTTTAGTTTATTATTTATGACTTCTTGAAAGTGCTTGAAATTTGCATTTTCAACATCAAGTTTAAGATCCATCCCCAGTGGATTAAAAGTTATAGACAACATGACAAGTATCAGTATAACATGAGTGCAATTTCAGGGATGATACCTAAAAGGAGATATCTGTATGCACATTTCTGTTAAAAACAAATGACAATTAAGAATATATATAGACAAATAAACATGGGAGCTCTCAAACCAGTGAATGCTGTTCCACCTGCAGAATATTCTTAATAGGCGTCTGTTTTGTACATATCTGTGTATCCTTTTATCTGGCTTCTATAGATGTCTTCCATATGTCTATGAAAGATATAGGGCCATTACTTACCTGATTAGTCAGCACTATCTTGCCTTTAGACATATAGTTGATGGCTGTGAAGGAGTCAACTTGAAATGGTTAGAGACATGGTATATCTCCTATGATCATATTATGTGGTAGTGGGTAGAGACCAGTGGTTATCTATCTGCTATGAACATGTCATGTGCTAATGTCAAAGAAGAAAAATGACTGCATGGAATGTATGTTTGATTTAACAGAAAAAACTGGACACTCAAGGATTACTGATGGTGGAAAATCCTTTTGGAGTGATGAGAACTGCACTGTTCCTTCTGACTTTTCTGCCCTTTGTCAAACATTTGTTGCAACAGCAAGTCTAGGGCCATGTGTTGTCATTCTTGATGGAATTAATGACCTGTCTTCATCTTTGGGCTGCTCCCAGACTACGGTGAGTTGAGGAGTGGAGAAACTAGCAAGTTCATTATATGTCAGTATGCAGATTGCAATGGTTTACTTTCCATTGCACTGCACTGGAGTAAATATTGCTTGTTTATTAAAATAATTATTCATTTTAGACTCTTGTTTAACTGTAGAAATAGATCCTTCATATACCTGAACTTAATTTATATAATTTACTGTAAACTTGCATTGCAAATATTTTTCTTAAACTTTGACGTACATTCTAATTGCATTGTATTAATGATAGTGGTGATGGTGGTGATCATGATGATGATTTATAAAATTCAAATCTCAAAATGCTTATTGCACTATCATGTCCTGGTTATACACCAAACATATATCAACCATATTTCTAGTTCCTGTAGCCTGTTCAACAATATTACAATAGTCCAGGCAGAAAAAAGTAGGTTTTAAGTTGTCATGTAAACTATAAAGTAGGTTCATTTTGCAGACTGTATGAGTTTCAATATACAAATCAGAGGTGTAACATGATAGTCAAAACTGAAAAATAAGCAAAAATGGTTGTTATAGTCAAAACAGAGCTTTTCTTCCTCTTCTTTTCTGAAATTTTACAATGAAAAAAAAATGATTGTTTCAAGATTACGTAAAAATATAGCATAGTTCATGTACTACCTATGACAGCAAGAGAAAAAGGTGCAAACACATAAACAGTTAAACTTATCTACAAAGGTGCAAATACGTACAACAGTTTAACTTATCTACAAAGGTGCAAATACGTACAACAGTTAAACTTATCTACAAAGGTGCAAATACATACACACAACAGTTAAACTTATCTACAAAGGTGCAAATACGTACAACAGTTAAACTTATCTACAAAGGTGCAAATACATACAACAATTAGGCTCATCTACAAAGGTGCCAATATATACCACCGACATGTATAGGTTGATTGCTGTCTATCTGCCAAGACCAACGCTTAGCCTCTTGTGAAGTTCTTCACTGTTAGTCTAGTCGAGCCTTAACAATGAATGTGACTAAACCGGAAGCTTTGTACACACCTGCCTTGTTTTAGTAATTAAGTGGAAAAAATCGTCTGCCAGCAGGCCAGTAAAACAAGTTCATGATACAAGCAACAATTAGGTTCACTTCAAAGGTGCAAATAGATAATACAAAAATTAGTTCACCTACAAAGGGTGCCAGTACTGTCCCTATGATCCACTACCAGTGTTAAAGTGCTTTTAATTCCCATTAAAACCACCAACCACTCTCACATATGCACATCAACTTAGCTCTGGCAGCTGTTACTGCTGCTCTCATACCACAAATCTCTCCTACGTCTCAGTCTTTATTCAATTATGGGCCATGGCCTACACTGAATAAAGTCTCAGTCTCCAGCCGACAGCCTCGGTGTGTCAATGACTCTTCTCTCAAAGTGCCCCATCTGACTGTGTGTCGTCACTTCCCTGCTTGTTCCGCCAACCATGTCAGAGAATGATGACATGCCATGTGATCTCCCAATCCAGGGATATACATATGGCTTCTTCAATGACTGCTTGTTCACATGACTACACTGTTATACAACACATAGTGGTAAGAGCCGGGAAAAAAATGTCGTGCATAACTGATGAAAGAAAACTGGTTTTAGAGTGTGGGCAAATACTCAGACATTTTCTTCTCCCTTGAAAATGACTCCTTCTGGCAACCTCGGTGTCAGACTTCTTCCTCTCACAGGTTGACCAAGTTCTGGTCACATAGTCCTTGGAGTTTCATGATGACAGTTTCCTGATGGTCAGTCCTTGCTGACTGGCCCATTGTGTCCAGGTTCTTTAACCCAGTAGTTTTGGTCTTTTTCCCAGTCTTTACTGTCCTAGATCAAGTCTCGGATTAGAAGAAAACTCCCTTGGTGTGGAAGACAGCTGATTATGTATGGACTTTGTTCATACAGACATCTTGTCGAGAATCGTCCTGTGATGTTCTTGTTCTTTTACTTCATAAATTCCTACATGCACACATACAAGGGATGCCATGGGACAATACACTTACCCAGCATCTTTCACCCAAACAGCAACTAGCCAATGTGAACAAAGGGGAAAACCACACCCCACTGAGCAGTGGCTACCCAGCCACACTTCACATAACAAGGAAGTGGGGAAGGGGATTGGTACTTTATGCCGAGCCAACAGCTAATTAAGTCTATATCACAGCAAAGCAGCCAGCACTGTAAACAGATGCCGCATGCAGAGAAAGAACAGCATGCCGAAGACAAGATAAAAACCCAGGACACCCAATCCTCTCTGTATTGGTGACAGGCTGTAACTGTTGTGCCACCAGACCATCTGGCATAACAAGGGGAGAGGTAACAAGTTCTTGGATGTTTATTTTCTGTTCCATCACAGGGTACCAGTGTAGCCCCTGACTGGGACATAATCCCTCACACCTTCCCACTGTTCAAGCTTGGCTCTCTTTTGTCACTTAATGCTGTCTCCCTCACATAATACTTCCCCAAAAGCAGCTACACCAGCCCATCTTTAATGCCTTTAAGAAATCTCTGGCTTGTGGACATGTTGAATATTCCAGGCTAGATCTTAACTGTGGATGATTGTAGGTCCCACTTAAGTTGTGACATGGTAATTACTTCATAACAATAAACATGATGCTATAATGTGTGTATACTACTGCGTTAAATGCATACTGTTATTCACTTTGCTTCAGGTGAAGAAGTTTGCATGGCTTCCATTTCCTTTGCCATCTCAATGCCGCCTCATTTTGTCCACGGTATGTTCAGACCTTACACATCACTCTCTAATAAAGCGCACAGATGTCAGTGTTATGATCCTGCCAGGCATCAGTCACCTGCCACTAAAGATGTTGCAGCTGGAGGCCAGGCTGAAACCCCACCTGCTACCTTACATCCTCCGCAATCAACAACAGGTTAGCTTAGAAATGTTTATTTGTGGCTGAGACCCAGGCGAAAAACTGGAGAGGTGAGCTCACAGGCTAGAAGGAGCAGAATGGGGAGTGAGTTTGGTTGAGTTTGTGTTCTCATTGCTGACCAGTTTGAATGGACAGCTAAAATTGAGATAGTCATGTCATCTGGTACAGTACAAAGAAGAAATGGCCTCAGTTGCTGGCATGGTGTTGAACCACACTAACCAACCACTGCTTCACATAGGACCTTCTAATGATTGCGCAGGACAATGGTGAGACCTGTCAGCCAATGCATCTGTCCACTTGTTCATCTGGTGATCAGTACTAGCAGACCAGTATAACACCTCAGTTGATATCAGTCATGGAATTAAAGAAAAAGCTAATGATGAATGATTAGTTATCTCCAAATTGAAGCCTATTGAGCACAATGCATGTTGTAATATTTCTCTTGTTTTCCTTCCTCTCATCATTAGTTTTCAGTGTGTAGCTTACTTAATCCATAATATTAGGCTGAAATCAATGCCATCTCATTTGCTTCCTACAGATTCGTGACCTTCGAATGTTGACAACACCATTAGCAGTGTGTATTGTTAGCTCACAAGTCAACAACTGTTACACTGACACACAGCTGAATCAGATCCTAGCAGAGCATGCTGACACAGTCTCTCTGCGAGCCTTTCTCACCTGTTGTCTCCAGCAGTGGATTAACCATCATAGCTGGTCCTGTTGTGATGAAGATTCCATTTCTTCCAAATATGATGGTCATTTTGGTATGTATTTTGGCTTAAAATTGGACAATGGCAATGACCAACATTGTTGATCCTAATAGGCATCATGGAAAATGTAACAAAATGCAGTCTTACACCTAGAACACACCTACATCATCACACACCCATGCATACAACTGACAATTCATTTCTGGTTGAGCAGCTAGACTGTTGAGGGAACAAATGATTTCAAGTGCCTGTTACTTCTGCATACAGGCATAGTGTACCATTTACCTGAGTTCAGTAAAACACATTCTCCTGCTAGTACATGTTCTGGTATAGACAAAATGCAGGAAACTTTTCTGACAATTTGCTGATCACAAAGGGAAGCTAAATTCCTCTGCCTGACACCAATTAACTCAGAACATCGAGAATGCTGCTCAAACTGTTCTCATCATGTACAGACAGACTGCAGAACCAGCACACAAAGAAATTAAAACAGCTCAAAATTACTTTGCTGACTGAAAAACTGTGTAGCTTGTGAAGATGGTATAGTCTGCTGGACACATTTATCAATATGTTCAGCATTTACATTTCATTTAAACTGACTGACAAGAACAGTGTCTAGGTACCTGAAGGAGCAACAATCTCAACAAATTTATCACGTATTATATGGGAAACAACAGCACCATCTTTAATTTTTCTGCTCATCTGTGTTGTTTAGGCCTTTGTACATTTCCTTTAGCATTTGCATGCCAACATGTAGTGCTGCAGCGGCACTTTTAAAAAACACAGATACACAAACAGTATAATACTTTCCAAAATATTTTTCTCATTTTTAAGATAAATTCTATATGGCACCTATTCAATATTGACAATATCTCAGGGTGATAAGACTGCAAACTCCACGTAACTCATTTGCCAATTCACACATTATATGTTTATGCAGATACTCAGGCTCACACAAATAACTATGAATACCTAATTACACCAAATACTGTAGTGAGTTTGGATGCATAGTTACACTAAATGCTATACCAAAAAGTGCATCATTTCCAGTATAGTATGAGGTTTAGATCTATGTGTCCAAGTTCCAGATCTCACCAATATAGTTTGCTGTGTATAAAAATTTGTCTTACTTTTGGATTTTATAATTCCTTCACCTATGAAAAGTTGATAAAAGTCAACATGGTTATAGTCCTGTCTGAGGAGTACCTGAGGTTAGTGTTAGCCCAGTAAACCTGATAAGGCAATGAGATTTAGTGGTGGTGGGTTAGGGTTAGGATTATCCTGTTAAACCTGATAAGGAAATTTAGTGAACAAGGAATGAGATGAATATTTTTGTACCATTCACTATTGAGATAACTCTCTGCAGTAGCATATCTTCATTACTTTTATTTAACTACGGTTCATTGGTATGTTTGGGAATTTTATATTGCTCTCATCATCATTCATTCATCAATCATCATCACCATCAATTTTATCTTTTTTTGGCAAACTATCCTTGACTGTTTTCATTGTTTTGGCCAGTCTCTTTCCCAGTCTTATTGTCCTGAAATATGTTTCATACAAAATTAAGAAACACACTTTATTAAACTACTGATTGTTACAATGAATACAGAATGATTTGGGCCAGTATTGTTCTGTGTCCAAGACTGCTGACATTTAGGCCTTGAATACATGTACAAATAAAGGCAAAACTGCTGCTCAAAATATCCCTCAGTTAAGGCATCCTGGCTCTGTAACACATGGCTCTAACACCAAAGCTCATATAAGAAAACTAGCTTTGTCAAAAAATAAAATTTGTTGAATTTCTCTGCAGATGGCGCACTTTAAAAACAATTGACAACAGAGTGTGTGTGTGTGTGAATGTGTGTTTATTTGGATATGTGTGTATGTAGATTACAGAGGCTGGGTGGCAGAGGCACTTTGCTTGCTGGGTGTTTCACGTGGAGGTTTGTATCAAGAAGAATTACTTCAGCTACTGGAGATGTCTGGCTACGCTGGAGACTTACGTGTGACAGTGCTGAGCTGGCTACATTTCCGTTGGCGTGTAGGAGAGATCTTATGTGAAGGAGCAGATGGTCGCATTTCCTTTTCACACCCTTATGTTAGAGATGCCATCTTATACGTTTTGCTACGTGAGTAATCAAATCATGCCTCTGTAGGTTTTCCTGTCCGTTCTTGAGCTAAATATTGAAAATGGGAGAGTGTGTGAATGCATGTTAATGTGTAAATAATAAATGAGTGTGTCTTGTAGGTATTCATTTGTTTTCAGCATATGATTCAAAATGCATATACACTTTCATATTTGCAACATCTATATATGCTCTTATATAGCTATGTAGTATGGTGTACAATACATCTTTATTATGTACTTCTTACACAACACAGATCGAAATTTTCCTTTGTTGGGAGCTCTCATAAGTTATACCTAAACAAAATACTGTTACACCCTACACATTCATACAATTATTTCACACACACCTACCCACCATCCTCCTAGCAATTAGATTATCAGAGGTGTGCCTGCACACTAGGTACATTTGTTAGTTCTGTTCAAGGGTGATATTGTAGTTAATATGAAAGAAGCATTCTTCTTGACAACCAGTTGTTTCCATCTACGGCTAGAAAGTAGCTTTTGGAAACGGTGATGTAGTGTGTGAGAGGGGTGCATGATGATGCTGACAGCTTGACACCTCACAGCCCTGGTGTAGAGGTCACTTAGTGGTCTTTGTGGAAGGCCAATGATCATGATGGCAATCTTGAGCACCCTCGTTAAACAAGCCTTCTCTTTGATAGAATGCTGAACTACACTGACAGATTGAATGTAAGGATTCTTTGAATTAGGTTTCAGTACATTGATTCAAGTACAGGGCCACTGACACTGAACTTCCTCAACTGCTTTAACAGGAGTAGGCGCCAATGTGCTGTTCTGTTCCTTGGTGAACTGTTAATCTACAGACTAAATGAGTGTGCCTTGGAGAGTTGTGGACCTTAATTTTTACTCCAAGAGTTGTGACATTCTCTTGCTGTGTAACATATTAATTCAGATACATTGAATACAGGCTGTCTGTTCTGGTTGTCACATTCTCAGATTGCGTAATCCATTAACTAAGACAGATTGAATACAGGCTGTCTGCTCTGGTGAAAATGTTGAAGGTGTGTATACTGTGTCTATGAATGAAAAAAGAAAGTTAATATCTTTCAAAAGAGAGAACACTGAGGGATTAAAAGAGAAAATGTTTTACTACAATGAACAATATTGTGTCTATAGACCACCTTTTGTTTTTAAAACATTTTACTGTCTTCTTGAGAAAATGTTTTACCATAATGAACAATATTGTGTCTATAGACCACCTTTTGTTTTTAAAACATTTGATTGTGTTCTTAACAAGTCCATTGCAAAAGATTAGGAAATGCTTCCACAATTTAATCATTAAATCAAAGTTTTGCAAAAAAATTAATTGGTATTGATTGTTGATTATCACTGGCAGTTAGTACAGATCCACTTTAAGAGAGTTAATTTAGTTAACATTAGGGTTAAAGCAGCAGTTTTAGAGCTATTCATGTTTGGGTTAGGGTTAGGGTTAGATGTTTATTTAAGAATAAAGATGTTTCTTTAGGAGCTGCAATACAATATTCTGGTACTGGATTGTGGCTTTAAAATAAATTTAGTGATTTTTTTTTTATGATGCAGGCTCCATTTCAACCTTCTGCGATGTTTTCATGGGAATATCAGAACCACAGCAAAGTGGTAAGTGCAAAGTACATGCACAGCTGGCAGACTTTTTTATTAAACAACCGGTGTCATGGAGACAGCTGGAGGAACTACCTTGGCATCTAGCAATGACTGGCAACACAAAAGAGTTGCTAACTTTTCTTACCCATAGTCGGTAAGAGTAACATTTTAACTCCTTGCATTTCCCTGCATCTTTTATACATCTCCTTAACCCCTTATTTCTCCATATATGTTTTGTACAGATTTATCTATTGTGGCAAATTCTTTAACTCAGTATGGAATTTCTGCACATAGAGGTCTAGAATGTTCCTCTCATACCAGGCTCACTAGATGCTGTGTATTATGCAGCAATGGATGTCAGAATATGGAAGAAACTGTATCCTTCAAGGAGTATTTTTCCATGAATGATTCTAAAAGCTATTTCAAGCACCTGTTTGCATGTTTTCCAATGTTTAAAAGTCTTGTAAAAGTTACTCTGCTGGACGCCATGTTGGATGTTAAAGAAAGCTATTGGTGCCTCTTTTAATATCATTTCCACTATAAAAATGTCTAAAATAATAATATGAAGGTGAAATCGATCCAAGAGACTTTGCCATCAGCAGAGACCTTGCAGATTTTTTCAGGCAAGCTTTTGAGTCATTGATTCCTGAGGTTTGCTAACAAAGTTTGTCAGCTTGTCTTCTTTTCATTTGGGTTGTCCATCGCTCTGTGGGCCTTTATTTGAGAAATACTCACTGTGGTATTCTATTTATAGCTGTCTGAGTGCCCTTAGTGTGGTACTGGCATTACAGCTGTCAGAGTGCCATTGCTAAATGCCATTACTGACTGTGATATTGGCTTTACAGCTGTCTGAGTGCCATTACTCACTTTGGTCTGACTTTACAGCTGTCTGAGTGCCATTACTCACTGTGGTACTGGCTTTATAATGGTCTGAGTGCCATTACCATTTTAACTATTGTTGAATTGATTTGGCGTTCATGCAAATATGCAGTTGACACCTTTCAGCATATCATTTTCCGCTGAAGATTAACACAGCGTTTTGACAATTCATAGAGCACCAAACTAAAACAATTTATGAACTGTTTGGATTTGTAACTCACAAAGGATGCCAAACAGTTGAATGTCTTTATTATATTGGTGGATTTACCTTCCAACTGCTAGTAAACTTAGAGTTTTTTAAACAGACATTCAACAGGCAACCTTATAAGCAGAGAAAAAAGAAAAAAGAAAAACAAAACTTTTACTGATTAGATCCATTCAGTGACAGGTACTATGGTGTGGAAAAGAACATTTGCAGCTTGAATTATAGTTTTCAAATGAAATGTCCATGCTGGGAACAACTTCTGGCTGCATAGATTTTCTCCCATATATAGATATTCTATAGATCTCTCTCAATCACCTTTATTTATATTTTGCTGTGCAGTGTATATGCATGCTTCTGTGTCTGTGTGTTTTGTGAAGGTGCATTTGATACCTGCCCTAAGAAGGTGTGCTTGTGTGCCTGCATGTAACGAGCTTTGAGTCTGGCTGATGCTGGAGAAAGGTGCTTTATCAATGTGCTTATTGTTATTATTAAATATAGAAGCCATTGCTACTGAACACTGGGAAAACTGCCTTGACATGGTGGAAATTGCCTCTTTGTCAGCTCATTTTCTTAATCTGCTGATGCTGCTAATTGATGCTCACTCCTCTACATGCTTTCAAGTCCCCATTGGCCTTCTGAGGCTCTATTGCAATTTGAGACCTCAGGAGCTGCACTGACTGTACTAAAAAACATGTTAGAGAACTGCACTGACTGTACTAACATGTTCGAGGACTCCATTCACTGTACTTACAAACATGTTAGAGGTAGCTGTGGAAATTAGTGATGCTGACACTGGAGAGAGCTTGAAGCCAGGCCACATCCTTTTTTAGATGAGTGCACATGGCTAGATTTGAGCATGCCGCGCCTTTGTTCTGACGATTGTGCACTGGAAACAGATACATACACACAATCAAACGCACATGCTTTCATACTTTTCGAACACAGATACCAAAGAGAATCAACTTTGTTGATACTTGTCAAAGGTGGGCGTGGCAGCAGATACATCCCGGTCAGCATGGTGGCTTCACTTTCCCGCATGAGTGGTTGCTTTTGGTATCCTTTTTTGAACTAAGTCTCCCTCTACCACATTTACAACAGTTCATGTCGTTTCATCTCACTGTTTATGTCAGTTCACCTTACTGTTCATGTCAGTTAGCTTCATCCTATATGCTGCTTGTGTCGTCTCACCTGGCTAAGATCTGATTGTTGGATTTTTAATATTGCACAAATTTTCTGTCCACTGCAGCGTTGTTTACATGTTCCTGGCCCAGAAGCTGACCCACCCTCATGCCAGTCAAATTCTACAACTCTACTGGCAAATTGTGCAACATCAGGGCTGCAGTATTGGGCACCATTATATTAGGCTTCTCATGGATCTAGGCTTACACACTGTGCCTACTGCTCTCAGACAGCTGGTCAGTCTATTGAGTTAATACACACTGTGCATGATGCTTTCAGACAGATGGTCGGTCTATTTGTACTAATACACAATGTCCACACACACACAGATGCAGACATGTATGTACACAAGTAGTAGTATAGTTTTTTTTAAAAAAAAAACATTCTTGTCAGGACCAGTTGTTTGAAGCTCTTTCACATACTCTCATTTGTTGGATGGAAGTCTAAATATATGTGATCTGTCACCAGGAAATGAGTCTTTAGTCACACAGCAGTTTCATAGGAGAGGTCCAGTAAGATGATTAGAGTCAACTTTGTGCACTTCAAACATTTATCTAAGTTTTAGGACCAGGAGAACAACTTTAGTATCAAAAGAAAGGTCATAGTCTGTACATTTAAAAAAAATAAAATTTACAAAATCTCAAATTTCCAACTTGAGACTCATTTATAAAGTACTAGAGACAGATGTCTTGCTTGGATGGTGCATATACATTTTGCTAGAAAAGCACCTGAATTTGCCATCATCCAGAAACATAACGCTCTGTGGTGTCTGCATTATAATATAAGAATAGATGTAAAACTTTTTCACTCCACACTTTTGTAGTTTCAAATATATTTGGAATAATTTTACTGTGGTGGCAGTGTTGTAATATAAGTTATGATAACTGTATTAAACCACATTATTGTGGTTTCACATATATCTGGAATATTTGTACTGTATCACAGTTGTCTTGAAGCTCACATATAAGAGGAATATTTGTACTGTCACAGTTGTAGCTCACATGTATGAGGAGTATTTGTACTGAGTCTTTGTTGTCCTGTAGCTCACATACATGTGGAGTATTTGTACTGTGTCTCTGTTGTAACTCACATATATGTGGAGTATTTGTACTGTTTCTCTGCTCTCTTGCAGCTCTCACAGCCTGCTGTCATAGGAGAAAATTTTAAATACCTCTTGAGCGTACAGTCTTTTCTTTCTTGTGGCAAAGTTGGAAGGGAAGATGGCAAGGCTACTAGTACACCATCAGAACCCTCAGGGTCTACTGAAAATCTTGGTCAGAGAAGCAGCAGGAGTAGTCTCCTTTATCCCAGTATTCTGGGTAAGTAGGTGAAGTTGCCTGTATGGACAGGTTTTAAGCCAAAATACCATTTTCTAAGTTACTTATCTGCACCTTCCAACTTCACATAAAATCAGCAACTAGTCGGTGCCAACTGTAAAGGGCATCCAAGATGTACAATTGACTTCATTTTACCATACAGAGCGCATAGAATTGAACCATATCACTGCCATTGACCCTAGCATGACATAAGCATCAGTAGAAAGATAGTAACAAAAGTGTACCCAGTAAGCTTATGGGCTGAAGTGATGACATCAAACTTTAGGAAAACATGCTTAATCGTCATATTACACAAGAAAAATATTATGATTTTATCATCTCTAGAAGGACAACAGTTTATATAATTTGTTTTGATGAAGATATTTCCAAGAACAGATGCTGGGAAGACTACTGAATTTTGGTGTTTAATATTGAAGTGAAATGTTTCTAGAGAATAGTGTTATTAAGTAATTACAAGTGCTTGATTAAGATAATAGTTTTTGGTAAACACAACATGGAATGCTTATGACTGAGCACAGAAAATGTTTATGTAGTAATAATAATAATAATGGGAACTTATAACGCGCAGCATCACGACCAAGATAGATCGCACTTTCTGCGCAGACCAATAAAAATAAATGAAAGATAACAGCAGTAGACAGTGAGGTACGTATAGACACACGGAACAACATAAAGATGAGGCACAAGAGTAGAATGTAAAGCAATGGATGAAGGTATGAAGGGATGAAGATACTATAAACAGTGTAAGATGGAGTCGTCACATGATGGTTAGCATGACAGATAGTATTGTCAGGGAGTTCAGAATAGTAATTCAGGGAGAGTGCTTTGTCAACAGATATGTTTTCAGAGAGCGTTTGATCGTAGCCTTGGAGTCCGAGTGGCGAATGTGATGTGGAAGAGATTTCCACTGCTTAGCAGCACAGAGGTAGGACGTCCATTGTCCATGTGTGACTGTCTTTGTGGGAAGGAGGATAGAATGCGCGAGTCTGATGACCATGGAATCCACAAAAGACCTGCTTTTCCCAGAAAAAAGTGTCTTGTTTTCAGTGCTTCGCTCAACTCCACGGATCTTCATGTTTGTTCTCTGCCATGTTGCAACTGCGGACAACACAGATCTCTTTTGTTCTAATGATACACTTTCAGCTATTTCACACAAGGGCATACGAACGACATGCTACTTTTTCTTATCTATTGGCCACAATGAGCCAGCATATTAGATGCCAGTTTCAAAGGTATCACAGACCCCATTTTGCAGGCATTGAAATTAGTAAATCCAAGAGAAAGCTTAACAAAGATTATGTAAGTCAGTGTTTTCAGACACAAACTGTGTGATGAAAGTATTGATGTGTTAATCTGACAGCAGCAACAAGCAGAGGAGGTTCGATCAGTTGTCCTCATACCAGAAAGTAAACCGTTTTTTTAACATGAAGTTGTAGACATCAACTTTCACAACATCTGCAGTGATGACTGAGAACTGATCTAAAAATATTTTTCTCTTGTTTACAAAATTGATATAACAATTGTAGAGGCACCCAAAAATGTGTTTCCTGTTATGACTTGTCTTTATCATGAATGTCAGAAGTTTGAAAAATGGTATTTCGTGCCAGTATGGAGAAAAAACACTGTAGTACCGCCACTTTGCCAAGTAAGCAAATTTTCTGTGTGTGGCTCTTTATACTTGTTTATTGCTTGATCATTCTTTTAGCTTAAATTAACACAATCTGATAATGTTCACATTATCTGCCTTTCCTTGTAACAATTTTAGGAAACTAATCCTTTGTGTCCCTCGGCTTCAAGCATAAGTGATAAGCAAAATACAGTTTGCTGCATCTTTCACTCACAAACACACACGTGCATTGCAACTATAAATAGTCCGAGATGTCAATAAATAACGTATTTGTAAAATGCATTAACCTACCATATTTTATGCAGCCTTCCTCGAAGTGACAACTGCAAATAGTCACTTTGTCTATGTCGAGGTCGGGCGTCGCAAGACTTGCTCTCTCACAGACACACTCGCAATCACACAGACTTTCACGCGCCCGCCGCGAGCAACGAAGCCAACCACTCATCAGTGGACACAAAACACGCACACGAAGGGACAGTACAACACCAAAGTTTATTGGCGGTCACAAAGTACGACTCGCCAACTTAAAAGAAAAAGAAAAAAATCATTACATCTACATCAAAAGTACAAAGTAAACGGAGGAGAGCCCCTCCCCTGATTAAAAAATTTAAAAAAAACATTACCTAACATACACAGGCATCAAAGAAACACCCCTCAGATACACCCCCCCGATGCACAGATACACCCCCCAGACAAACTAATGGCGTCCATACACCCCCCAGACAAACTAATGGCGTCCATACACCCCCCAGTCAAACTAATGGCGTCCGGCGCGACACCGAGTGTTCACTGTAACAACAAAGCCTGTATTCGCCTCCCAGGCCACCGCCTGATCGGGGACGTTAAAAACCGGAAATTGCCTGTGCTCCACATACTCTTCCACTCTGCCGACACGAGTTGAGTCAACGCTTTCCCACTGCGAGCACCTCGAGTTGGCTGTCCAGGGGCTTTGACGGCTCTCACCACAGCAAGTCCCGAGCACAACAGTATCTATAAGCTCTTCTTTCTCTGCTGGTCCGATCCCAGCCTTCAATATATAGTTCCCATCAAACCCTGGGGCTCCCGCTCTTCTTACGCTAATGGGTCCCCATGTCTTACTCAAGGCAACTCTGTAGAATACAATTTCGGGGTACTGGGGCCTCTGATCCTTTAACATCATTTTTCCTCATTTACTAACCACTCGCATGTAAACAACTTTATGTTCAAGTAGTGATGTAGATCCTAGTGCACTTGTCCTAATGTTTGCAGTATGTATTTCGTTACTGAATGAAGTGTAGAGATTGAGATTCGAATTGTAAACATACATTATATACTGGGAAAATAATTTACGATTACAAGTACAAGGGGCCCGGAGAGGTTGTCTGTCCCGGGGCCCGGGCTGGCTCTCGGCGGCCCTGCTCAAGGCCGCACGACAGACCCTGTCAGTTACGTCCCTCAGGCTTACGTTTCCCCCCGAGGTGGGTCTATTACCTCATGACCCCTCGCATGTCGAGAGATGAGCGACCCGCCGGGCACACTAACCCCCCCGGGAACCCTCTCATGACCCCCACACCTTGACCACCCAAGGAGCAAGCGACACACGACAGTCAGGGTTAAACAAAGCATGACATCTGCTTGTGGCTTGCTCTAGGCGCCTTTCCACTCATCTTGGTCCACACTCTCACCAAACCTATAGGCATACGCATGAAACGTAAGCCCCAGCAACTGGCATTGTTGGCAATGCATAATGGTACACAACAATTTGAACCACAAGCATTTTTTTTTCAGTGAATGATCGAAGATGATCGATTCCCCGATCTTCGAAGGTAGCGCCGCAAGCTGCGCAAACCCGATGTGCGATCACAACCTGTTTTCAGATGGCGAAGATGCTCCTCCATCAGTCCGTGCCCGTGGACACATGACAGTGTTGTTACAGGTGCACCGGCCCTGCTGTCTTGTGGGCAAACTCCAGAGGGATAAAGGCTGAGGGAGTACACCGCCTTTACCGAAAAGCAGGATGATAACACAGCACATACGGTTGTATGACCTTCCTCAACAAAGGCACCAGTTCAGTGGGAAGAACCAACCATGTGTGGAGGGCCTGCACAAGTCTAATGCATGTTCACACCCAAGGCAGCTCGGTTGGCAACTTTAGAGTCGATGGAAAACCATCTGTGGCTGTGGCCCTGTCAAAAATTGACCGCATACCCCTTCGGCACTTAGCTATCATGTTAATGTGAAGTGTATGTAAGGTGTGCTTATTTATTACATATGAAATCTATTTGAACAAAATCAAAATTGGTGTAGCCTACCATGTAATGATCCTAGATAAACACCATGCTTCAGACCTGACTTTTGTTCCATGACAAACTGTTGCAGAAGGAGTACCACTAGAGGACCAAAAAAATGTGTTGGCAGTCCTAGCATGGGGAGTCCATCAGTTTCTACAGGAAGTTGCTGAAGAGTTGGGCAGCATGCTCATCCTGACAGCACTTACCTCCTACCTTCAGGCCAGCTTTCCACTACCTGTAGATACTCACTTACTCCTTGCTCATGCTTTGGAGAACCTTGGCAGCTGTCACAGCAAACTTGGCAACACTTTAGGTGCTAGAGACCTCATCAAGCAAGCTCTTTGCTTAATGTTTGATCTTGCTATCATAGGAGATAAATTAACCTTTAGCCAGCAGATCTGCACCCTGAAAGGTATCTTGCTGCATGATTTCATGTAAATGTTGTCCACTTGCTTTTTGTATTTAAGAAAGAGTTAAAATTTGAAATACTTTGAAACAAGGTATTAACATCAGCAATATTCCTGTGACTTTATGTATAACCAGGCCCATTCTTAGTCCCTTGTGTATAACATATTTTATAAACAGGTATTTAAGTTATTGAGAAAACTTTCAAGCAAGAAGACATAATTTTGTGACCAGGTGTCTTGTTAGGCCATGAAGCAGAGCTGTGTATAAGTGAGGGAGACATTTTTCAAGGTAGAGAGCTGCTTTCTCAGGCTCTAGACATCCTTTCACATCTGCCTGGTAATCATGCTCTTCGTGCAAGGCTACTGAGTCACCTGGGACGTCTCAGGTGTGTGACATATACTTCAATATCTTATACCAATTCTATACATTCTTGAATATTTGGTTTATTTGTTGTGTTATTGTGTGTTCATACAGTTGGAATGTCTCATTTTTATGATAATCAAAAGAGATGTCTCAAGTATGGGACATAATTGTTGGGGAAGTTGCATTCAGTACACACAGTTGGTACAAAAGTATGGTGTTTAAACATATTGACTGACAAGCCTCCAATAAAGACAGCCATAATTTACAGTCTTAAACAGTATGTCTTAAACTGTTGTAATCAACAAGAAAATTTTGTCCTTTCAGTTATAGTTAATCTGTGTCTAAAATAGAGAGAGATGATGATGAAGTTTGGCCACAAGATAAACGAAATTATACAGAAATTTTTTTTCTTCTAAGTTATTCATTTTTTGTGTGTGACAAATTTAGGATTAAAATAGTACCAACCTTTATGTTGTTGTAGCCACTTTGTACATTGTAAATCCATGTCAAAATGACCAAGCACTAGCTGTCCAAATTACTGATTTTCAAATGCAACAAAGTGTCCAGTTGGTATTGTTTTGTGATTTCATCATTGCTCTATTCTGCGTTGCTACTGTATGACGACACTATGGCTTTCCAAGCTGTAGATCTGCACTCAGGGCCGTTGAGATCCAGTACGGGCCCAGGGCAGATGACTTGCTAAACTGCCTGATTGTACACCAGCAAGTCAGCCTTACCATCGACATCACCTCCCCACCATTGTGCAGATAACAAGACCATGTTTTCCTGTTCTGTGAACACTGAGGACAGGCTGTTGCCACACGATATTTCAGATACAAGAGCTTTTCTCGGAGTTTGCTTCTATGGAGGACACTAACAGTCCTTTGCGCAGCTGATACTAACACTGGCAGCTGAGAGTCTCAGCCGTTCCACGAGAAAGAAGTGCAAACTATTTGTAGTTTTGTGGTTATTTGTGGTTACTAAGGGCGATCACTGTAGATCTAACGGCGACGACTCCAGATAACAAGGATCGATGACATCGGAAAAATATTGAGAATATACTGAGAACATCTTAAGAATATGAAGGAATATTATCATATTATACAACGAAAAAGGGGATCGTCGCTTCACTTTCTTTACTGCAACTCAAGTTCGCTGTGACAGTGAGTGAAGCACGCGAGAGAGATCGACATCCAGCCTGTAGATCAGTCAGTTCGTAGAATGCAACACAAAGACACTTACATCATGCGGCTTTTAGATGTTGATCACAATCATCAGAGGGGGTCATCGTGCAGTTTGACAGTGTGGCCTGTATTGATCAGCTATATACAGGTCACAGAGATACGACCACAGTGCATGTAGCTCAGCACTCGTCAAGAGGACTGACGACTGTACTGCAGGGCCAAGCACCTGATGATTTAACCCTTCATTTTCCCTACAATGCCCATGTGATCATCTGTTTTTCCTTCTCCTGATTTGTGGACCTATGTTTGTGAGTAGTGGTCATGCGCTTTGCAGCAGCAGATCGTTCGCTCACAACTGTGGTCCTTTTTAGTCGTCGGATCGTTTGATACTGTGTGCAACTTCACTGTGTGAACTTTCCTTTTGGTTTTCTGTGGCTGCTAATGTGGATTTTATTGGTGTACTTTTATGTACTTTTATGTATTGAGCGTTTCTCCATGATACGGATTTTGCGCGTTATAAGACCCCATCATTATCATTATCATTATCATTACTTAATTCAATTATGGAATGGGAGAAATTCATGACCAACACTAAGGGAACCAAAAGTTTTTTCTCTTGTTTAGTTTCTTGTTTCTTGCAAAGTGAGATGTATTTAGCAACATGACATTGGTTTTACTGTCAGGTCACAAAAGGGAGAGACAGAGAAGGCAGAAGTCACTTTGAGACATGCCTTGACAATGTTACAGCAATGGCATGGCTCAACACATGCAGCTGTTGCTGATGGACTCCTCTACCTTGCTCGTCATCTCTCCAGTCCTGACTATATCAGGCAGTGAGTAAACCTTTCTCACCTGAGGATTCCAAACGTGTCTGTCTGCCTTGCTGCCTTGGATACCCTCATAAAGTAACTAATACTAGCATGTGATTTTCCATTCTAAGTCATTAATTCAATGAGCTGAGAGGAATGTTATTGACTGGGTTTTGGGCCTCAGTTCATAAGGACCATCAGATCAGGTGTTGAAATAAATAAGTAATATTTTTAAGGTAATACTATGCTAACATGACATTTGCCAAAATATTTCCCTAATTTTCCTTTCTGTCTTATCTCCAAGTGTCATGTAAGGCAGTTTGTATGGCAGTGTTTGTTAGAGTGCACCATTATATCTAACAATAATAATGAACATGAGATTTATGAAGCACATGACCATGATCACTCTTTCAGCACTTGAGAAAAGAAATGGAGAACGTACAAAGGACAGAAGGATGAACAACTACACAGACAAGTAATAAAAGACAAACATACAAAACACAAAGAAAAATCAGGAAACAAAATTAATAGTAAAGATTGAGAGTTTCATGAATCTGCAGAGGAAGACAAGCAGATGAACTAGTCAATCAATGGAAAAAGTAAAAGAAAGGGTTAGAAGGTGGACTAGCAGTGTGTGGATCATTGCTAGGTATAATACTTGTGGAACAGATGCGTTTTTAGTGCATGTTTAAAAGGCTCCATTAGGGTAAGTGGCGGATATGGCAGGGGAGAGAGAGTTCCACTGCTTTGCAACAGGGTGACTAAAAATCCTGTGACCATATGTGGTTGCTCTGGTAATATAGATTGTTAGTATATGGTCATCAGACAAAAAGTGGAGTTGTTTAGCTGTTGTTTAGATGTCCCCAAGTGTCATCTAAGGCAGTTTTTATGGGGTAGTTTATTACAGTAGGCCATTATGTCTCCCCAGATGCTTCTGTGCTTCCATGGACCAGGCTAGGTCTCTAGGTGTTGTTGATGTTATTCTGAGCTGCTTTGGCTGTGTGTCTGACTGTGCTGGTCATTCTGCAGCTTGGGCTCCACTTTTTAGTTTCCTTTTGTTTGGAAGGGTATGATTAGTGGTCTGTTAGTGTAAAGTAGCGAGAGCGTTTGTTCTTTCTTTGGAAGGGTATGATTAGTGATCTGTTAGCCTCCTATCTTTTTGTTCTTCCATTCTTTGGGTGGAGTTGTGAGGGCTTTTGTTTTTTCCCAACCTGTTTGAGCAGCAGAGCAGAGACATTATCAAGATTATGGGCTTAGTGGGATTAGTGTGGATTACAAGGGCGTGTGTCTTATCTTCCGAGTTGGGAAACAGTTTGCAGAGCCTACAAACATTGCTTTATATTACTTTATCCTAGGGCATCTTTGCCCCTACTTTATAACTATCACTCCAGAGGTAAAATTACATCTGCAGACACCTGTTCTTGAATTCGCCATGTACCATTACCCTCGCTTTATAACCACAGCCCTGACTTCCTTGTCTTCACACTGTACAGCTAGCTTGACATCTTTTCTGAGGACCGCTACGTCTGCTGTATTATTGTAACAGGGTAGATGGGGACTGCTTACTGGATCTCACCACGAGAACAAACACAGCGCCCTCATGGATTCCAAGTCCTTTTACTTTAACGCCAGTCGATGGTTCTTGTTAAGGTCAAAACCCTCCACACCACACACTCGTGCTTTTGATGAAATGTAGCTCTCCCCTCTGCGCTGTCCCCTCACCCAACCTTAACACACGACTTCTCTCCAAAACAACCCCACACCTCCATCCTGTCCCTATTCGACCCCCTCCCGTTCTCCTGTGGTCACAGGGTTGTCACCCGCCCAGTAACTACAACCCACGGCCAAATCTGTACCTATTCCTCTGTGCGTGTGCATGTGTATGTGTTCCATACTACTGTATTATGGTTGCCTTTTGGGACTTAAGCATCTTTCAGCCCATCAGCTTAGAGCAGAAGTGCTTTCTTTGAGAAAGTCACTGCCATGTATTTCATGAGAGACTGGATGACTGCTCGTTCTTTTTTTTCAGCATTCACATCATGTGACAAAGGTAATTCTTATCATATTTATGGTGTCTTGATTAAAGCAGGCTAGTCCTTATGAGAAGATATTTATGGTGTCCTGATTAAAACATGCTAGTCCTGCTCTGCCCCTGCATACACCACTCTATGCACTCTTGTATGGGGTGGGGGAGTGGGTCATTAAACTTTTCTTTTTTGACAATCGAATGATTTTATTTTACATTAATTCTAGTACCTTTCCATTGCCTTTAGCATCTGCTGGGTTATAGAATCTTCAAGTCAAATGTGATCAGCACCCTCCTTTACGGATCAGAATCTTGGAAGATGACCAAAACCATCAGTAACAAGCTTGACGTCTTCCAAAACAGATGCCTCAGGCACATACTTAACATCTTTTGGCCAAACACCATCACCAACGAAGAACTCCACCGAAGAACTGAAACCGAGTCCATCACCACGCAGGTTCAACGAAGGCGTTGGCGATGGATTGGACATGTGCTCCGCCAGCAGACAGCAGACCTCTCCACAGTCGCCCTACGATGGACTCCAGACTGCCGAAGAAAACGAGGCCGCCCAAAGGAAACTTGGAGAAGAACAGTGGAAAGGGAGATGAAGGGAAAGGGCTGGACATGGGGTCACCTAGAGCAGGTTTCAGCCGATCGACATCGGTGGCGGACTCTGGTTGAGGCCTTATGTGCAACCTGATGCACGAAGAGGAATAGATAGATAGATAGGGTTATATTTGTTGTTCATGATCATTTTGCTTTCATGACCTCTAACCTTGTTTTGTGTCCACAGACATGGGCACCAGGAAGTGGAAGGACTTTACCGCCAGGCACTTGTGGTACGGGAGAGCTGCTTTGGTAGTAGCCACATAAAGGTGGCAGAGGTGCTTGTAGAACTTGGTGAGAGCCTTAGTATTTTGACAGATTAAACATAGCTTTTCATATGTCATCTTCCCAGTGCTATCACAGTCTGTTAAAATGTCATACATCTTGACAGTCCCTCCCCCAACACTCGAAATAATGAGACAAAGCAGTTAATATGCAGGGCTGTGATGTATTTCTGTGCATATTTTTGTTTCTGGCTATCTTTATGCATATAGCTATGTGATGTATTTTTGCGTATGTTTTTGTGTCTAGCTATCTTTCTATCTGTGTGATGTATGTAGGTTTTTGTGTCTAGCTATCTTTATTTATATATATCTGTGTGATGTATTTCTGTGTATGTTTTTATTGGCTATCTTTATATATATATATGCTAACAGTTGTATAAGCACTATAGGAGCTTATAAAATTTGCTGATGACACGGCCTTGCTGTCTCTTTTGTATAATAGTAAACATTTTCACAGTGGAACTCTTCCTGACTTTGTCCTCTGGTGTGATGAACACTTTCTTGTCTTCAGTGCCTCAAAGATTAAGGAAATGATTTTCGACTTTCGGATGAACAGGGCTGAGGCAATCATTAGCATTATCCATGATGATGCCATCGAGGTAGTTGACTCTTACAAATATCTAGGTACTATCTTCGATAACAAGCTTAAATAGAACATCAACACTGACATGATCCTCCATAAGAGCCAGCAACATCTGTACCTCCTACAGGAACTCAGATCTATCTTCGTCACTCGGTTCTATCAGCCCTTCATTGAAAGTCTCATCACTTTTTCTTTCATCTCTCGGTTCCACATCTTCTCCCTAGAGAACAGGAGTAGTCTTGTCTCTCTTGTAAATATCTGTTTCGAGGTCACCGGAATGAGGCAGAAGGACATGGCAGCCTTTTCTTCTTATTTCTTTTCACCCCCAGTGAAGCATAGGGCCACAACTACACCACGCCATAGGATCCGGTTCTGGACATCCCTTTCCAGTTAGGACCATGTCATGCCAGATGCCTCTGCCTCTCTGTGGACCGATCTCCTCCACATCTGTCTGGGTCTCCCAACCATGTGCCTACACTGTGGGTTCCAGCCCAGAGCTTGTCTTGATAAATTGTCTGCCAGCTTTCGCAGGGTGTGACTAATCCAACCCCACCTCCACTTCTTGATGTCTTGGCTGGCAGGTTTATGGTTGGTTCTTTCCCACAGGTCTGTTTTAGAGATCTTCTCTGGCAGTCTGATGTTGAGGATGTGGCGCAAACATCTGTTGACAAATGTGTGAATCTTGTTGGTGATGGTATTTGTCACACACCATGTCTCAGATCCATATAGAAGGACTGACATTATGTTTGCTTTGAAGATGCGGATCTTAGTGTGTATAGATAAAGCCTTGGAGTTCCAGATCAGTTGCATGGTGTGGAATGCGAGCCTGGCTTTATTTATTTGGCTTCTTACATCTTCATCTGCACCTCCATCTTTGCTGACTATGCTGCCAAGGTAGGTGAAATGGTCAGACTCTGTAATACATTCCCCACGTAGTTGGAGTGGAGCTTCTTGCTTGTTGTTGACCCGCATTACCTCTGTCTTCTTGATGTTCTTAGGCCCATCATTGCTGCTTCTTCTGAGAGCCGAATGAGCTTTGTCTGTGCATGTTGCTGCTTGTGGGACAACAGGCTGATGTCATCCACAAAGTCAAGATCTTCAAGTTGCCTGGCGAAGGTCCACTGAACGCCCGTGTTGCTGATAGAGGTTGTTCTTCTCATGATCTAGTCTATAACGATCAGGAAGATTGTAGGTGAGAGCATACAACCTAGCCTCACTCCAGTCCTCACTGCGAGGCGTCTGCTTTCCGTTGTGGATCACCTGGCATGTCGAATCCTCATACAGCTGCTGGATGATGGCAGTGAACTTTGGTGGAAATCCATACTGCTGTATCAGCTTCCAGATAGTTTCCCTGTCTAGGGAGTCAAAAGCCTTCTCAAAATCCATAAATGTTATGTAGAGTAGTGACTGCCATTTGATGGACTGTTCAATGATATTTTGTATGGTCTGTGCATGATTTACCCTGCCGAAAGCCTGCCTATTCTTGGCTCACTCTCTTATCTAGGGCATTCTTGTCTCTCCAGAATGATTCTGGTCAGCACCTTGCCGTGGATGGACAAAATCTTAATCCCACCCCAGTTGTGTCAGGTCACCTTTTTTGGGTACTAGATAGCCAAGCTTCCAGTCTGCTGGAACTTGCTCCTGCTCCCAAATTTTCTGCAGCAAGGGATGTAGTCAACTAGAGCTGCTAACAACTCCGTTGCCTCTTGCACTCTTCTTTACTTCTCAGTTCATCTCTCAAATACTTTGCTCTGAGCTCTTCGGTGTCCAGTCACTTAATCCCCAGACACTTCATCCCCGACACTTCATCCCCTAGACTTTTAATCCCTAAGCACTTAATCCCCGACACTTAATCCCCGACACTTCATCCCCAGACACTTAATCCCCAGACACTTAATCCTTTATAAATCAAGTGCAACCTATAATAGATTGTTGGATGCAGTTAGAGAGCTAATGCCTAATTCAGCTCCAGAGACTATAGTAACAGACTGAGAAAACTGCGATGACCGCTTTTCCAGAGAAGTTTCAGTCATGTAGAGTAACGGGCTGTTACGTGACCTACATTGGCTTCCTGTGGAGAAGAGAATTGAGCACAAAGTGTTAACCTTAACATATGGCTGTCTTCTCGACCTTGCGCCTGTCTATCTACAAGAACTCATTCGCCGTTACCAACCTCGGCGGAACCTTCGTTCAGCAGCCCACTTCAGACTTGAACGACCGAGTGTTCAGTCAGGGAATACTAACAAGAAGACTGCGGGTTTCAGATCCTTCTCCAATGTAGCCCCGCT
>SRHC01001283.1:372222-467655 GCA_004794325.1 Pomacea maculata
ATCATCATCATCATCATCATCATACTGTCACTTAAGTCACGTGGTATTACACAAAGTCACTGAACTGGGGATGAGAAGTGACGATGACGAAGACGACGAGTGACGTGGAATGGTCAGATGCCTCCCAGCACTTGCCTATGTACGTGAAGAAGACATTGTTGATTCCTTCGAATTGCTTGCAGAGTCAATGCGCCACAACATGATCGCATGCCGGAACTTCTATCCTACTTCGAGCATACATATATACTGTATATATTGTTAAAGAACATTACATTTACTAGCTTATATGAACTTTAACTAATGTTGTAGATGTTCAAATGACGTTGAAGTTAATAGCATGATTTGAATTTGAATTTCAATTAAATTTTTCGCTGACTTCATAATTTTGTTAGTTAAGGATTTAGTTTAGGGATTAAGTGTCTGATGATGAAGTGCTTAGGGATTAAAAGTCTAGGGGGTTAAGTGTCGGGGATGAAGTGTCTGGGGATTAAGTGACTGGGAACCGAGCTCTTCTTTGTCCTGCTGGTCTTGACACTGGTCGATCTTCTGCTGCAGCTCTTTCCTTTCCTCGATTTTTTTCCAGGTTCCTGAAGTCAGCCATTCTTTGTGCTGTTTCTCTTTCTTTCCCAGAATGCATGTAAGTCAATTCTTCGTTTCTTGGGCTCTCCGAAAGGATTCCTTGGTTATTGAACTAACAGCAAAATACACTTCTATGTTAAAATAAAAGTTAGAAATTGTCTTAAAATACATTTTAATCGAGGTACTCCACGGCGATCGGTTCTGATTTCCACAGGAAAATGACGAAATTCAAACGCTGTTTTGGTATTGTTTCCCTGTAAGAACCCCATTGCATTATACCTTGCTAGAAAGCCCGGAGTCTGTATTTTCAATCTGTTTAACGACTGATTCAAATATTAACCAATCAAAAGATCACTAATCCCCTGTGGAATGCGGCGTCCCTCGTTCTCAAACACTGGTTGCCTCCCAAGACGAAAATCAAGAATGAAGTCCATCGAAGAAAGATTGAGAGACGCCACTACGTAGGGATAAATATTTCTTCTTCCCTTTTTTCGGTTTTTTTAATAGGTTTTTTTTTATATTACTAACATGCCGATTTCCTGCACTGTGGGCAGAAGCTTCGCGGGCCGTAGGTAGGGCATCCCTGGTACATGTATACCGGATCGTCTGTCCAGTCAGCTAAGTGACGGTGAAGGCTCGATAGCTCATGGGCAGTAGGGTTTAAACGTTATATTTATCTTGTGTTTTATCTTTCCTTTCTCCCAATCGTTCCATTTCTTTCACGTTAAGCATTAAATGTGTTAACCGTTGGCCGGACCTTTTTGTTAAAAAAAAAGGTGGAAGAGTGCGGCAAGATGGTTTACATGTAGATGTTTACACGCGCTTGCACACATTCGTAACACACCCTTCCCAAAACGTTACAGAGGAAGGCGTCACACATCCTCTGTATTCCTGGTTACTCTTACTGTCTCTGATCACGTGTTGGCATGTGAGCTTTCTCTCTTACTATTTCTGATCATGTGTTGGCACGTGAGTTTTCACTCTTGCTGTCTGGCTGTAGGTACGCGATGCCTGTATGCAGAACCAATTGTCACCGCAATTCATTCATTCCACATGCAGTTCACTTGATAAACTTTACTGGCTGTGATCTTGTACTAACCTGAGGTCACCCACTGTATCTGCTGTTGTTAGGAATGGGAGTTTGTGTGCGTGAAAGAGACACTATTTCAGCATGTACATTTATATTGTCTCTTTTATATCATGTATCTGTATATATTATTGCTAGTACAAGTACTACTTTGAATTGCTCCTGGGGATCAGTAAAGCTGCATTGTATATGTGCAGGCAGTCTGCTGGTAGATGTGGAAGGCAGTCAGCAAGCTAAGATGGAAGCAAAAAATCTTTTACAGAGATCTCTGGATATTAGCATCACAACCCTAGGTAACTCAGTTGGCTGGTAGATATTATTCTCTGTCTACCAGTGACATGCCTGTCTATCTTTTATACCTGTGACATGTACAGTACAACCCTAGGTAACTGAACATTAGCTGGTATATGTGATTATATGTGTATCTCACCAGTGACAGGCCTATGTATTTCTATACCTGTGATGTGTATACAACCCTAGAGTGGCCTTGGAGACTGGCAGGAAGTTAGTGAAAGAACATCCAGGAGAAATAGCACAAGAAATTTGTCAGGCACCAACAGAGTCTAAGTATGATTGGAGCTCTGAGATCTTGCCAGTGCAATAGTCACGGGCAGTAACATTACCGTGCAAAATCCATCCATTCAATTGCAGATGTCAAACATTTTCTTGGAAGAGGTGCAGTTCATTATTTTACATATAGGTAGACAGAACTCACCCAACAGTTACATTATGCAAAATCTGGTGATACAGTAACTATTTTACTGAGTAGTTTTCAACAAGCTTTGATGGCTACTTCTGATTTTTTCAGTCATCAAAAAGTGCTCCTAGGCCTTTTGAAAGACTTGTAACATTAATAATGTCAGGTTTCTGGCTGATGTATTGCTCAACTTTCATTCCAAATTGGGTCAGAATCACAGTTTTCAGCATCTGCTGGTTCATTTTCTAGTTTTGCATGTTTCAGCATTAAAGCTGTTTGTTGTTGGCCAGTGCCCATAAAACACAAGGTCTTATGCATCTCTGTAGTCATGTTAAGGATACAATTTCATGATAGCAAGTTCTACTTTCTTACCACAGAAGGTTGATGCTTACAAGGGTCACCCATATTTATTTGTTTCTTGCATAGAAGCTGAGAGTCTAGTATATGAGTTAGATTTGGGGTTAATGAACCTTTTTCCATCAAACTGTAGTTTACTAGGGTGATGCTGTTATTGCTGAGGTTTTGGCAAAAAATCTGTTCATTGGACAGTAGTCCACACATCTTCAAGCATAATATGCTTCCAATGTCTGACATGAAAAGTCAACTATAGCTGCTAACAACTAAATGCTTTCTTGCACCTTTCAACTTGATCATTCAACACCTGCATCGTTGCCTTGCAAAAATTGTTGGTACTCCCTCTAGTGGGATTCCTTCTCTTTCATAGATGGCTAATAGACCTTTTCTATCCAGAAGCTAATGTAGGACAGGATGTGGGGATAAAACATGAGTATGTCATCACTCATTGTTTTCTCTGGTCTCCATGGATCTGTGTAGTTTTTTGGTTTCTTTTTCATGTAAAAGGTAGCACCAAAAGGCCTGCAGCAGAGGCAATGCATCGGTAAATTGTACAGCATCTGGGTTATTTCCCTTAAAACTGCTCTGTCATCAGTCACAAAGGACCCTTGTGTCTTGTTAAAAATACAGAAAAACCAGTTAAGGTTTTGAACTGCCAAACCAGAATGGTATTTGGTGGCATTTATTGAGTGACTGGATACAGATAAGTTAGCAACCTTTACTTTTACCAAATCAGCGAGGCAGATTTTCTTAGACTTAAATGTGGCACATAATCTTCAGTGGATGGCACAAGTTGTTTAAAAGAACTGACATTTTGCATGAACAAAGTAATTGTATTTTAAGTTTTTCATTTCTCTGTTGCCCATATATACCAACACTACCCCAGCCCCCTCTATGCCCTGACCTTGACAGTATATCTATGTATGTGTGTGAGAGACTCAAGTTCCAGCCTAGCCCTACTACATCCATCTCTCCCTAACTACCCTCATCACCCACTCACCCAACAAAACCAAGAGGTGAGCACCATGCATGAGCTAAATTCTTGTTGTGTGTGCATCTTAAACTTCAACCTCCAATAAGTTGCCCAGGTTAACAAACAGGTCATCCAGTGTAGGTCAAGAGTATAAAGGAATAAAGAACATTGGCGCCCACTGCTTTTGTTGGACAGATTAACTGTTTGTTTCTTTGATAGTACATCTCCAGTTTAAGCTGTTCTATAAGTTATCATTAATATTTGCTACATAAAAATTCTTTTAATACCTTTTCTGAATTTCAGAAGACTGTAAATTCCAGTTAACATTGATATTAAATTTTAGCTGTACTCGGGCTCAAGATTTGAAAATGATTAACCCCAAGCATCACTATTTCTGCATGAGGTCAGATCAGATTACCCTGAGTAATGTTCAGTGCTAATTGTTTCTACATAAATTTTGAGCCCAACCCATACTCAGTATTAGAGTCAAGAAAGTGAAAGCATTTGTAAAATGAACTTTAATTTTGCATTGGTTTGTGTGTCAGTTGTATTTGCATTTATGCATGAGCATACAATATTTCACAGACGTTTTCAATTATGATAGGTGCTGATAATCCAAGGACACTAGCAATACAAGAGAGTTTGCGACAAGTGGATGGGCTGCTATATGTAAACAGTCTTGGCCCGCACAGACCACACAGTTTAGCATATTCTCAGCACAGACTGTTACATAATGCAGGAAACACAAGAAGCGGATATATGGGGAAACGCTTGCCCAAAACCTGGTCATTTAGTAAATTATCTCAAAGTCATGAAGGTAACAGTCTTTTAGCCTGGTCTCACTTGCCTGCTGCAGAAAGTCATTTAACTGACCCTGCTTTGTTTTCACAAAACAAGACTGGGCCTAGATCTACAGTTTCTTCGGCTCTGTCCGAAGTTAGAGTGGCCAGGTGTCGCACATCTGAGGAGAATCCAAAAAATGTATGGTGTAGCTCAGAAGATGTGGTGATAATGGAGAAAACAGTCCGAAGGAGTGAAGAACCCTGCAGACAGCTAATGGTCTCCCTGCAGCTGGGCCAGCAAGCTTTAGAAAGTCAGGAAAATGGTCAGCTCTTGCCACATCTCCAGAACTTTGGTCAGCTGAGGGATGGGATAATTATGAAAAGCAGTGCATATGTACCTTTAAATACTTCTGCAAAGCAAGATGTTTCTACACTCAGGCAGGTGGCAGTGCGACCTTTCAGTGCTCCTAAGAAACTTTTCCAGAAGTATGATGGTGCTAATAATAGCATAGTTGAAGATAAAAGTCTTACATGTTTTTATGATCTTCATAGTCAAAAACACAGATCTGGAATGCTAAAGATGTCTTCTGGTGCAAAGGGTAGAAAGTTGTCTTCACATGCTTGGAGTGCAGACAGTATGCCATCTAGTCGGGGACACAGTGTCAGGTGCCACACCCCTCATCCTCACAGCATCATTGTTAGCAGCAGCACATCTGTGCAGGGTCCTAACTCCCATTTGCTGTCTCTGCTAGGACCGCCTCCTTATGTCTGCAGCGCCCATACCATATGTCATCATCGTTCTGCTTGCTATCATGTGCCAGGGCGCTACAGTACCTCTTCAGACCGGTCAGTAAAGGTCTACAGTACTTTTTAACACTTGCCAGGACAGAAAAATTGGAGTGTTGTCTTATGTAAAAGAACAAATCTCTTCAGCAATCATCCCTGACTTCCCTGGCATAGCATACATCAGGGGTGCCCAACCTATGGCCCATGGGCCACATTCGGCCCACGAAGGTGCCTCATCTGGCCCACTCATTTTAACCAGACACAACATGATTTCATTTTTAACATCATGATTCTGGCAAAACTGCCATGTTCTGGCCCGCAAGATTTTATATCATGTCTAGTGTGGCCCTCAGGCAAGAAAAGGTTGGGCACCAATGCCGTACAAGCTGTCTGTGTTTATAAAGAAAACACAAAAAGAAAACAAATGCAAAAGGTAAAGATACCAGAGCTGCCTCCACAATAGCTACTGATGAAAACATATACTATTAATTTATAAATCAGGTAAAATCAAATGGTTTCTGTCTCGATGTGTGCTGAGGTTTCTTCCAACACCTTGTTTATTGACAGAGCTTTCTTTCATTCGAACATTTCTTGTTACTTCCTGTATTTATCTTTTGTATTTTGGCCTTTTTATGGTATGTAGCATGGGAGTTCTATGCCTGGAGCTTCATTTCACTGGTTTACATGTTTTATCACCCTCTTTTCAGTGGTTTTTATGAATTATTATTTTGAGGATGACAACACTTCATCTCCTTTAGGTGTTTTCTTGAGGGGCCTACTGCTACAGTAGCCCTGGACTTAAACTGCAAGGTCAGCATGAGTAGTCTTTTTTAATAATCACAAATAGCACATTTGTAGAGTACCTTTATCCAGCAGCAGCCAGACTCAAGGCGCTTAAAATATAAACACATAAGAATAATAATGGTCAAAAAACAGTTCATTGTTTTTCAAGGTGAATGATTTTAATGATTTTTTTAGAAATATTTTTATCGTAAATTTCTTGTAGACAGCAATATTGTAGATGTTAACAACAAAATGGGACCATTCTGCTATACTACTGCATTAAGTGCATTAATGTATTTGTTTCACTTTTACATTTTTCATTTTTTTATTTTCTTTGAGTTTTGCATTTTTCTGTCAGTCACTGTTTTTGAAGAATTTTTTTTTTGTTGTTTTCTTTAGTGTTTGTAGGAGCATGATTTTTTTCCAGTTAATAAAATTGACTTTCCATATAATTTGCTTGTATTTTCCATTTTTAGGATTTTTGCTTTGATTTTGGAATTAACTTTGCAGAGCTCATTAAATACATTAAAATCCTATTTATATTCAGTGTTCTTGACATTCTGCCTGTGAAGAAGGTATGACATGCTGCTGCATTATTATAGAAGCTTAACCTCAACATAGTTGTTAAAAAACTACTGCAAACCTTCCTTTTCTAAGATACAGGATAAAGTCACACCTGCTCGTTTACCTTTATTTCCTTCAAAGTTGGTCACAGTTATAAATGGGGTATGGAACATAAAAAAGTGGGGATCACACAGGATAGGGCCATATGCCTCTTACTGAACCTCTGCGTTTAACACTGTCAATACCCTATGGCAAGATGAACACAGGCCTGGTGTAGGGGGAGGGGTAATAAACACTTAACAAACAAGAGAAAAATTCTCCATGGTGTCTCGCAGTCTATATCTTACAGAAAGACATTTAACCTTATCTTACAGATAACAACATGGAATAACAACAATGCAACTCGAGGGTACAATTGGCAAACCACTCTCTCTCTCGACTAATCAATTTATATTTCCGTAAGGGTCATCAACATTGACATTTTAACTTTATCGTATGGTGGAACACTGTAAACTGATTATTGATCTTACAGTTCCCATGAGTTCTGTGTGTCTACTGCTTCTCGGCTCTGTATTACCAGCAGATTGACACAATATCACCATGTACTCCACCCATACACATACAAATACAAACTTGTGAAAATCCAGGAATCGTAACACATCTCACACTAGGTGACTACGATCAACCTGCATTAGTTCAACTCACCCCAGGTGGTATATTCCATAACCCAAAAAGCATCATGTAATGGGGAACATGCTTGGTGCAAGGGTAGGTAGTTGTTATAACGTCCAAAGGGCATTTTTGGTAGGAACGAGACAGCACAAGTATAAACAAAATCAGGCGTGAATGATCAGGGGGCATCAAATCAAATCAAATCAGACTTTATTGTCTGTCGAGGATGCCCAAGACAGAAATTTTTCTTTTGCTCACAAGGGCAGGCATACATACTCACACAGACATTTAATACACACAGTTAGGAGTAAAGATACATTGTCATGGTAGGTTGGATCTCCGTCAAATGATCAATGCAGAATGATACAGACTGATGTCAATATATCCCACATGCCTTTCACTAAACATTTGTATAATTAGTCCTCTACAAGGAAATTACAGACAATTTTATGCACTTCTACAATGTGCATCCATAAATGAAATACAAAACGGCTGTTAAAACTATGTTGCCAGCATAAGCATCACACACGGTTTGTTATATGTGTATCACATAAAACCATTGCTGGCATTAGTCACACAGTTTCATTATAACTATCAGATATCAGTCACACAAACAAAGGCAGACATTAGCCACAAAAAATGGTTTTCATAAGGTGAACACAAAACAGCAGTTCTAACGTTTCACATGATACAGTTCTCATAAGCCTCTCACCATTCCCACAAAATACTGATGCCTCCAGAACAGAAAACAGAACATGTAAGCATCAGAATATATGTTGAAAATACAATATATAAATTAGAAATAACACTCTTTGGGAGAATAATCTAACAATACCACATAAGCACTCTCCTTTAGCATTAGCGCTCTAAACACCCATCATTGTGCTAATGACATATTCACACTATGTACAGTAGTTTTGTCACGAAGACAGTACACTTAAAGCACACCTGAAGCTTAATTAAAAGTACCAAATTCAATCAAGATAATCAGAAAGACAGTGCATTTTCAGCGCACCTGGGACAAGACAGAGGCAGATAGTGTGATTGGCTGTAGAGCAGTTGCAGAAGGGCAGCACTGTAAGGACACCTGGCAAATAGGGACAGCTGTTTGCTAAACTGCTCTGATGTACAGGCATGGACTAGTGCATGATGCTGTAGGTGATGTCCACAGGTGAAGACAACAATTGGTTCACAGTCTTTCTCAGTGTTTGGGCTCTTGGATTCACCTGTTTGCATTCCAAAGGACATACAACAGATTAGTAACTGTGACAATATCTTGCTGTATGTTACTCTTCCTACTTTCTAACCCTGATTTACTATGTATGCCAACCTGAGTGCTTATAAAAGGGCAAAGGGGAAAAGTTAGAGCATATGTCATCATTCACAAGTCTTGGTGTAACTGACATGCTAAACAAAACTGCATGTGTCTGTATCAGGTGAGAAACTAAATGAAAAAGTAGGTTCATCTAATATTTTATCAATCCTTGTTGGTTGGTTGTGTTTAATGCCGTGCCAGAAACTAGGGCTATATCATGGCAATAAAAAGTAATCTTAACTTTAAAAGTTTAGGGACAAAACCTCCTGAGTGATATAGCAATAACATCTTTAAAAAGTCAACGGAAGAAGTAAACAAAATGTAAAAGAGTGGGTAAAGTGTAAAAAAGGAGTGGTAAAGCCCAAAAAGGCCACCAACAAATAAAAAAATAGCCAAAAAAGACCACAGTTATCAGGACATAAAATTTCTTAAATCTGACGGTAAACTCCTATCCTTAAAAATTTAAAGACTGCTGCCAATGGGACGGACCTGAACAAAGAAAACAAAAGAATTTTCTGTAAAAAACTGCTGGCAGATATTCTGGGGCTCAGGACAAGCAATCATAATATGTACCACACTAAAACTTCCCCTACACCATGGACAAACAGCTGGTGGTTCACCTCGTAAGAGGTGTCTTTGCGTGGCATAGGTGTGTCCTAACTTTAATCTAGCAAGGACCATCTCCTCCCGCCGCATGAAGGTAGACGGTCGGAGAGACAGGGAAGAGTGGCATATAATTTATTTTAGCTCAGAGTGTCGTTGTGTGGCGTTGCCATTGGGACTAAACGTAGGCTGAGAAGATAGGTTTACAGTCTGATGATACCAGCGACTGTAATTTGCCAAGAGACTGATATGCAGCCTTGGCAGCCTGATCTGCTCGAACATTACCTGAGATAACAGTATGGCCAGGAGCCCAAATGTCCTTGTTGTGATGAATGTGAAACTGAACCACAAGAGGGTGGTCAAAATCATTGGAAAGAAGAGCTTGGAAGGCTGAAAGAGAGTCCGAAATAATCAAAAAGTTGTGCTCTGAAGAGCGGTGAACATGCTGCAAGGCAAGCAAGATGGTATGAAGTTCCGCAGTGAAAGTAGAACAGCCATCTGCCAGTCAGACTGAAGCAGTCTGTTGTGGTTGGCAGGACGGAACTGCTGCTGTAACAACTGGGCCACCACTTGGGACTTTGGAGCCATCTGTAAAGATAGAACAGTAACCAGGATAGTCAGAAAGGATTTCATGAAAACGGAGAAAGATTAGGTCACTAGTGTCCCCTTTTTTAAAGGCTGTAAGATCAAGACAAATCTCTGGAACAAGAAGGATCCAAGGAGGAGCTGGTAGGAGAGGGAAAGGCTCTACTCTGGCAGCTTGTAGGTGAGGTGCAACACGGAGTGACAATGGCTTTTGTTCCTTGGTACGAATGGCATACAGGGCAGCACGCTGACGACTGAAAACAGCACGGTGCGCAGGGTTTCCAGGATGAGCTTTCAAACGACAGACATAGGATAGCATGAGTTTCAGATGACGGAGAGAAAGTGGAGGCTCACCAGCTTCTGCGTACAAACTTTGTACATGCGGAGTCCTTGATGGTGAATAGGATCGAGAATGTTGAGGTAGGACTCTGGAGCAGAGCCATAGATGATGGATCCATAGTCTAGCTAGGAGCGGACCAGGGCACGATACAGACGAAGCAGGACCGTGTGGTCCGCCCCCATGGCCAACTACTCTAAGAATGTCCAAGGCTTTCTGACAAGAAAGGCGTTGAGATTTGATATGAGAAAGAAAAGACAGTTTACGGTCAAAGATGACCCCAGGGAATTATACTTCCTGGACCACTGAGTACCAAGCCAGTGACTGAAATAGATGGGTTTGGAAACATTACTCGCAGTTTACAAAAATGGACTTCATAGTAGAAAATTTGAAGCCTTTTTCTGTCACCCACTTTTGTACAGCGTTTACGAACAGCTGAAGCCGGCTTTCGAGGCATGGTAGGGTTCACCCTCGAATGCAGAGAGCAAAGTCATCTACATATAACGAGGCCTCCAAACCTGGACAGACAGATTTCAAGACTGAATCTATTTTGATGTTGAAAAGAGTTGGAGAAGCTGCCCTGAGGGACGCCCATTTCCTGTACCTAAGGATCAGACAGGAGAGACCCTGCTCGCACTTGAAACAGGCGATGTGAAAGAAAATTCTTGATGAAGAGTGGCATATGACCCCGGAAGCTAAGGGCTTTGGGATGGGCACCATGACTGCCTCTCTCAATGAGGGAGGGAAACAGCCGGACACCCAAATAAAGTAAAAAATGTCTAGAAGGAGGAGAGAGACCTGTAGAAGATGAGTCAGCAGTTGATAAGAAATGTTTTCTGGGCCTGGTGCAGAGTCCTTACACTTCCGAAGGGGCTGCTGCAGTTCAGATAGAAAAGGGTAGATTATATTTTTTGGAGTTCTTGGAAGAAAAGTCACAGCCAGAAGATTCCTGAACAGATTTCAAGCGCTGGAAATCTGGAGAGTAATGCGAAGAGGAGTTGTGAGCAATGATGGATGCCAAGGAATTAACATCTCGTGCCTCTGTGAAAACAGAATCTCCAATCAGCAGATGGCCTGTCGAGCCAGGCTGAAAGCTTTCCTTTATTCTCCTCATGGCCGCCCATACCGGCTATTATGATGCCTTTCCACAGTAATGGTATCCAAGACAATTTCATTTAAAATTTAGGTGAAAAGCTTAGCAGGTTAAATATGAAACTATATATATGGAACTACAGAGTAGGCGGGTGGAGTAGAGGGTCTGAATGGCAGGCCAATCTGCCTTAGTCAGATTCCACCCACCATTAAAAAGATTATTGAACTGCTCCAGATTAGTTAAAAATGTAAAATTATAAGAAAGTGATCATTGCCGCACAGGTTGTCATGTACAACCCAGTTAAAATCTAATAACAATGCTGGGCTGACCACTGATAAATCAACTGCCAACACTGTGCTACTGTATAGACGACAAAAGGTGTTAGAGCTGTCATTCAACAGGCAGAGATCCCAACAACTCTCCTCTGGTGTCACTCCAGGCCCCGCCCACAAGGGGTGGTGCCCGTTAAAGTCCCCCCACAGAAGGACGGGAGCAGGGAGTTGGGTCAAAAGACCTGAAGGTCCTGTCGGGATATCCGAGCAGAAGGAGGCAAATATACACAGCAAATAGTGATAGTCTTGTCCAGGGTAACTCGGGCAACAGCTTGATGAGGAGTGGAAAATGTTATCTGGCTAAACAAAAGTTGGGAGCAAATGAGAAGAGCAGTCCCATCTGAAGGGACATCAGTCTGAGAATCCTGACGTAAAACTCGACAGCCTTTGAAGGAAAAAGAGGTGGAAGGTAGGAGAAGAGTCTCCTGTAGGAGATATTAAGAATATTATAATATTTGGAGAGAAGCGAGATGCTAAACATTGGAGTTCTTCAAAGTTGGCTTGGATCTCTCTACAGTTCCATTGAAGGATTGTAGACATTGTTAATCTGTGAGGAAAAGACACCTATGACCAATCATACATCATCGCTAGCACGAGACAGTCACCCAACCTCTGGGTTTACCCCTGAACTTCACCTGACCCATGATCGAACATCACTGTTAACTCAGTGGTTTTCCCCGAAACCTGAGCAGCACTACATCCTTCATTTTCCATGAAAGGTCAGTTAGTGGCCATTGCTTCTCCCTACAGATAACAGCTGTACTGCTCTGTGACCTTTCCCGCGCGGGTCGGTTTGACCATGCGACTGCTCGACTTGGGGGGCCCGGGAGTGTGGCACCTACACTACAGCGATATTTCTTCCTCCTTTCGTGACACAGAGTTTGGCATGTGATGGAAAAATTCAACATTGAAGAAAGCCTTGTTCAAATCACCATAATAGCTCAACGAGTAAAGTAATGCTGGAAAACCAAATAAGAGCTTACCTTTGCACTACAGTCAAGGATGTGCCCTACCACCGATGCTGTTTAATATCTTCTTGGAGAACATCATGCTCGAAACTCTCCACAACCATCAAACTTTCATTTCCATTGATGGAAGACCAATCTGCAACTTATGCTTTGCAGACGACAGAGATTTGTAAGCAGACACTAACAAAGAACTGCAAGACCTCACCAACAGACTGGCAGACAGTTCAAATATACATGGAATGGAGACCAGCCCTGGCAAGAGCAAAGTTATGGTCAATGGCAACAGCAAAGCAGAGATACAGGGTACAGGCTCCAAGAGGTCAGCAGCTTCCAGTACTTGGAAGCCACCCTCTCCAAGGATGGCAGCTCCACGTCAGATATCAACATCAGGATCGCAACAGCAACAGTGACTAGATAAGATCTGGCATAGCCATAAGATAAGGTTCACTACTAAGTACAAGCTGTACAAATCCCCGGTAGTGCCCATCCTGCCCTACGGATAAGACAAGTGGACTCTGCTTGCCAAGAGGGAAAGGAGAATCCAGGCATTGACGAACAAGTGCCTCATACAGAGAACATGGAAACAACGATTTTGTACAAAACAAGATAGCCACATTTTAAGGACACCAGGAACCTCTACTTTCAATAGTCAAGCAACGTAAGATGGTCTTCTTTGGCCACGTGACCCGGCACAACACCTTATGGAAGACTTGTCCTTCAAGGCACCTTGGAGGGTACTCAACGCGGTGGTGGTCAGACTAACTGACTTACAAAGGTCAAAGACTGGACTGGTCATCCTGTACAGGACCTGCTGACCATCACCCACAATAGGCAAGAGTGGCGGCCTGTCAGCTGCCGCGTCTATGTGCTCCCCCCACTGACAGGTGCCAGTCAAGAGACAACTGATTGAATGACTGAGGGCTTGAGGGAACAAAGTGCCCAGGTTTCAAGAAGCCATTTTCAATAAGGGACTCTGTATGAACTATATGATGGAAAAACATACCAAATCACATTTCTAAGATTCTAAAAATGGAATATGCCTAGTCAGTGTTAATTACTCTTTCAATCAAGCACAATCTACCATCTTCAAATGTTTGTGTGGTCATGGGTATCACAGTGAAATTTATCAAGCATAGAACCAACCTCCAAACAATTCTTTGAGACGAAGGAATAAAGACTGCCATGACATTGAATTTGTTTTCACATCATGTCACTTGCCTGTCACTGGAGTACAAAGCTGGTGTAACTGATTTCTTGTAAGCAGAATCCTGGTAGCTGAAAGTAACACCTTGTTTATACTGTGAGCTATGTCTTGCCAAAGGCGCATGTAAGGTATAAGCTGTGTTTCTGCCTGAAGGAGAAATGAAGGAGGGTCTCCTAGTTTTTCTTCTTTCACTAGGACACTTTGCTCTCTTTTCACTTCTTCAAAGATGGAAATGCTTCTGCTAGGGAGATCAACATCATCCTCATCTGAAAATTACATGTTTTCATTGTCAGAGAAAGTCATTATCATCTGCTGCTCAGAACCAATATAAATCAATGTTTTCATTATCAGAGAAAATCATTATCATCTGAAACTCAGAATCAATTAAACATAAAACAAGCTGAGGAAGCAATTTCGAGTTTTTAGTATTACTGTACAGCTGAGCAAGTTATAAGAAACATCTATGCTTTCATAGACAGAAAATATGATGAGTTCCTTTATATTAAAGTCACCATCATACTTTCAAATTCTCAGTATTGTCTACACTTTAAAAGTAGATATTAAGCTTGTCATCAGGAGGCAGCCATGCTTTTCTGGTCATTCTTGCTGGTCTCCTACTTCAACCTGCCTGTTCTATAATAATATTCAATAATAAATATTTTATGCTCCTCATTTACTACATATCGTTTCCTTACAAAATTTTTTGGGTAATGTTATTGCCAAGGTATATAATCTGTACGTTTTGTATTGACTGAATTGGTACAAGCAGTTCTTTTTAACAATTTTCTTATCATTTACTCATTAACTATTCACATGCTACAATAACTAAAAAGGAAACTGTTTCTTGCTTTGTTTTTAAATGTTTGAAAGTCCTGTTTGCTTGAGAGCACTGTGTCTATCTGAGAGTGATCTACTTTAAGACATTCTAGGTAACATGCAATGACTCATAGTGTAAGGACAGTGACTTCTGGCCTTGTTGGGAAAGGATAGCTGTTGAAAGCAAGGGGCTGGGAAGAGGATTGGCAGTTAGCTTGTAAACAGTTGATATATACAAAGATTGAGTCCTGTCTGTAGAAGATATCACAGTATAGAATCATTTAAGAGAAGCTATTGCTGTTGAAATAGCTACTGGTGATGTTGAAAGCCTGTACTAGATGTTTCTACATTTTATGCTGACACTGTAATATGTTCTGAATCTGAAAAAAATTTACATTTACCAATATTTTGTCAGCATAGTGTAGGGGATGGTACTGGTCCATGAAAGTAAAGAAAATAAAATTATTGTCTTTTCAAAAGAAAACTGTTTTCAAGTTTAATAAGGAAGATGCTGAAATAGTGTTTGATTTTTCATATTTAAGTGTTAGTAATGGCAATAAATTCTCACTGGCTTGGTTGTGAAGTGTAGGGATTTGGTTCTTGAGATCTTGCTACAAAATTACTGCATCATTTTATGTGTTTAGGCTAAGAACAAACATCCAGCTCAATGGTATTTGGTGAATTAGGTTTCCACTAGATCGGGGTGGGAAAAGTTTTCTTTTTGCAGGTCAGTCCCAGAATTCGAAGCTATGCAATGGGCTGGTAAAATACCAAAAACCTATGCCAGGTGACTACCCAACAAACCTAGTGATAATAAAATGGACAACAAATGAGTACATAATGGCCTTTACTTACCGAATTTATTGTGTAAAGTGAAGTTACTTGAATTTGCTTACACTAAAGCTTTAAAACTAGTAATGCCTAAAGGCAGCCACCCCACTATGCTCTCTAACAACTCCATCAGGCATGTCACTGTGTTGTTATTTTTGTACCTTTTTCTGTGTTAGAATGTTATGGACTGCCGATTTCTAATGTTGCTGTACTTGATCAATTAAATTTCAATCACATTAACCTAGCCGGAATAAAAAAGAAATGGAAACATGTGCACTTCGCATTTTGGTAGACCGCCCAGTCTGAAGAGGTCTGTGGGTTGGATGCGGCGCGCAGGCCGTACTTTGCCAACCTCTGTACTAGATGCTATTGCACAAATTATGATCATGTTTTGGGTATAAATTGGTTAATCCTTCTAATGTACATGATTTCTAGTACTGCTAATCGGTTTACCTACAAATTGTATGTGAATAATAATGGAATCCATCCAGATTATATTATTGCAATGATTACATAACACATTGTAAGTTAAGAACTTTAAATAATAATCTTTCAGTTCAGACTGAACAGTTGTTCACTATACCATGATCACAATGATACTATTAATTGATTAGCAACACACAGCATATATTACTTGCCTAGCCAGATATCTCTACAACTGCTGTAAGCCATGCAACACCATTTCCGTAGCAATGAAGGCAAATATTTTCAGTTATTCTCTACTGATACAATTGTGCAGGCAAACTTTTATTAACATGTATGATTTGAACTGTAACATGTTAACTTTAAAATTATGAAAGCTGTGCTTACTTCCCACATTGTTGAAGCCTAAGCAATGAATTTCATTCGTTGGCTCATACTAAATATTTGTAATGTTGAAGATGAATTTCCCTGTATTTTAGTCGGTGATTACTTCAAAGATGAAAGAAAAAGATTAAATTCCTGAATTTTATTTAAACAATTATAATGCTGTTAAATTAACTGTCTCTTAAGTGAGAGAACTTGGTCCAATTTATAAAAATTATTTGCGAGAGCTTTCATAAGTAATGTTAATCCATGTTAATACCCTATTACAATTAAAAAAAAATTTTCTCCTAATCTTTAGTATCATTATTATATCAATTTGTATATCACCGTCTTATATTTACTTTCCCCTATGTACATTTATTCAGGTCCTATATTAGAAAATTGTACAGGCAAATTGCTATTTGTGTTTAATGTCAATGTCTCCATACCCCTAAAAGAGTGTATTAATAAAACTGATGCATAAAAGAATAAGTTGAAAGATGATCTAATAACTGTGATATAAACATATTTTTACAACTGACAAAGATTGAAATCATACTTGACAAAGCTTTTCCTAGTCTAAAGAGAAAACATTAAAGTACTACTTTTCAAGTACCTGATATTTGGCTGTATCCTGAAGATGTATTATTTGACACTGCTAAGCAGATTTTGTACAGATGTGCTGTCATTTGCGTATTGTCCTTTAGAAGAAGGTGTAGGATCTTCAAACAGAAAGATGTGCAGAAGAAAGTGGAAAAGCTTTGCCACCTCAGCATATCTGTCATTATATCCAGCTGCTCAACCCTGCACAGTTTATGTACACTCTGTATCAGCAACAGACACTGCAACACTGTAGAATAATGATGCTTGTCCAAGCACAAAATAGGAAAGATTTAGACAAAACACCATGACATTAAGAACAAGTATTAATATAAGGGTTATATCTACTGGAGAAACCACTTTCAGGGTGTGCTCACAAGCTTGCAAGGTACACTTGCAAGCTTGTCTGTTTTTGCCATAATGAAAGGAATATGGTTTTTTCCTTATTTTCACTACCAACCACGGAGTCCAACAAGGGGATATGACCAAGTGGTACCAGTTAGGGCATTTCCAGCAGGGTTTTCTTCTTGAAAAAGCTATCTATTCCTCTTCACACATCAGGTTGCACATAAGGCCTCAACCAGACTCCACCACCAATGTTGATCGGCTGAAACCCACTCCAGGTGACCCTCTTGAAAGAGCACTGTCACACAACTATGAACCTCCGTACTCGCCTCAAAGCGGTCTTTCACTGGCTTAACAAAACGTTTTCTTCTTCTCAACTTTCTTCAAATGCTCTCCTCCATCGGTCTAAGGAAAACTCTTAAAAGAATTGTATGATCTTATTTTTTGGTTTATGACAATAATGTAGGTTTCTGGGATAGTTAAGGTTTGATCTGTGGATGATTGCCGTTGCCCAAACCCGTCAACAGAACGAACGAGAAGCTCATAGACAGGTCTTTTTGTTTTGTTGCAAGATAGAATGCGTGCGAACACAGTGGTGCATCAATGTGACATGTTCTGAGAGAGTGTGACCGTGACAATAAGATCACCATCACCATCACCATCATCAACATCATCATCAAAAAAGTACTTTCATTACATACAAAAAGATATGGCATAGTTCGACAATGTATCATTAAAAAGAGGAGGTACATTTGTAAAAGACTTCAAAAATCTACTCCTCGCAGTTGCTTAAATCAAAATTGGGAGAAATCATCAGTTGATTTGTATATGTAGAAAGACTTTTATAAAAAGAGATGCTCCCGTGAATTAAACAACATGGCTCAGATTGTAATCTCTCTATGCTATGCGCTTGAATCCTCATGAAACTTATTTCTATAAAATATTTTTTCAAAACTGAAGTTCAATACAATTATGCACAAAGCAAATGACTTACCTAAAAAGCACAATTGCCAGATGCGGGGCTAACTTTTGCAGATGAGCTTGCAGTAAATTCTGAAGGCGAGGAACAGGAAGTTGCTGTTGGATCCAGTACTGAAAAATCTGTTGGCCACATAAAAAGTTGAGATACATTTAGCAACAATAACTTAATTAGGAATAAAAACAGCATAAAGCAATATTTATTTAAAGATTTCTAAGTCCACCACATTGTCAACAATCACCACAATAATACAGAATACTATGCGCACATCAAGAGAATTTCACAACTCCTGTCAGAGTGCCAGTTCTGTGTGCCTGCATGCAGACCAACAGGAAGCTTTCACTTGTTCTTTCAACCAGTTATTTCAGTAATACTGAGTTGTTGTCATTGTTCTGGCCTGAGAGATCCATTTCAAGTCTCTCTTCAATATTTCATGTTTGCATTTTAACCCAATCATCTGCAGGTGTACTCGTTCAAGAGGTGACATGTTCACATGCATGTGTCCCTCTATCCCGATCTACAAGACCTAGAACCCATATGCCTCAAATTATCCACATGTCTGGGGAAAAACTAGGCCAAGCAGGCCAGAATTTGAAGGTTAGTTACTTAAATGACTGTGTTGTCTAAGCATTACTGGGGATGGGAGCAAAGAATCAGCTACAGCTAAATGGAGCTACTTGACATACAATACCATACCTATTAATCCACACAAATATAGGACTACAGTGCCTGGTACAACATAATACAAAGGTTATCAATTTTATCTTCTCTACATTTTTATGAATATGATGCTTAACAGGAATATACAGGGTAAGTGATTGCATAAGGCCATGGCCTGATTACACTTTCTTTTACTAACATTAAGAGTAACTGCTTAACAGGAAAACACAGGGTGAATGATTATAAGGCCAAGGCCTGATTACATTTTCTTGAGTGCAGCCAATCCTGTTGCCTAGCTATGGCCTTGATCCTGGTACAGCAAAGGATTGCCTTTGTGTCAATGTGACCTAGTTTCCAGCTGATTTGCATTTCTTTAATAGGAAATGCTAGGACTCTGGGCCATGACTTCACAAATGGGAAAAAATATTACCACTATGCTCTCAGAACTGCATCAGCATCACCACTGAGGAACTGCTGGCATAACAATAGCTAGCTTCAGACCAGGTAGGAGCATAGTTGAGTGGGACTTAAACTGTTGCATCCTCATGGAGAAACATCTCCTATCACAGCTTCAAAGACTTTAAAAAGGCTTTTGGTAGAGTGGCATAAGACGCTATGACATGTGATGTAAAAATTCAACATCAAAGTCTCATCTAAGTCATGAAAGTGCAGTATACTAGCTCAATGACCACAGGACTGGTGGATAACAAAATGGGAATGTTCTTTCACATGACAGGAGGTGTATATTTTTCCCGTGACAGGTGGTGTATATCAGTGGTATTTTCTATCACTGGTGCTGTTCAACATATTGGAGAACATTATGTGTGAAATCCTTCACAACCATCACATTTTCACTTCCATCAGGGGAAGGCTGATTTATAACCTACACTTTGCAGATATCAATTTGATAACATGCACAAGCAGAGAACTGTGAAACAGTTTGAATGTATATGAAGTAGAGACCAGCCCTAATAAGAGAAGAGTCATGGTCACTGGCAATATTGAAACAGATTACAACATGAACGGGTTATGGTTCAAAGAGGTCAACAGATTTAAGTACCTGGGAGCAACCCTATTCAAATATGGCAGTTCCACAACAGATATCCACATAAAGATGGTAACAGCAACAGCAGCAATGACTGGGCTGCACAGGATCTGGTGTAGCCATAGCATCAGCTTTACTAAAACGTACAATCTGTACCAATCCTTCTTTATTGGTGTCAAATAAGGACTATTGATAAAGAGAGGAGAATGATGATGATGATGATGATGATGGGGTCTTATAACGTGCAAAATCCGTATCATGAAGAAACGCTCAATGCGCCGAAATTGTACATAAAAGTACACCCATAAAATCCACATTAGCAGCCACAGAAAACCAAAAGGAAAGTTCACACAGTATCAAACGATCCGACGGCTAAAAAGGACCACAGTTGTGAGCGAACGATCTGCTGCTGCAAAGCGCATGACCACTACTCACAAACACAGGTCCACAAATCAGGAGAATCAAGGCTTTTAAGAACAAGTGTCCTGAGGAGGCTGCTCCAGATCTTGTACAGAGAACATAAAACCAATGACAATATACAGATATACAAAGCATGGTTGCTACACTCATAAGACACCAGGAATCCCTTTTTGCAGCAGTCAAGCAGTGTAAGCTAATCTGGTTGGCCATGTGACCTGGCATGACACTAAGTCAAAGACTGTCCTTGGAGGCTGTTGACATATGATTGCCAGAGGAAGAATTAGCTTACAAAGACTGGACTGGCAGTTCTGTACAGGATTTGCTCACTTTCACCCAATAAAGGCATGAGTGGCAGGCCCTATCAGCTGTTATATCTCTCCTTGTGTGACCCAAGTGACAGATACTAGTCAAGGTATGAATGACTGACTTACTGACTGAAGCTGCTAACAATAAAGTGTGTCAAAGCAGGCACAAGACTTTTGACTGAAAGAGATGATTTAAAAGTAATAAGTGTACCTTGCATATTACAAGTCACCACAAGCCATTGTCAACTAGTAGAATCAAACACTAGAATAATCTGGAGAAAAAGGCCTGTATGAAGAAAAATTGCAAAGAAATGGAAAAACGTAACCCACAGATAAATAGAAAAGCTTTCATCAAAAAGATGAGAGTAAAGTATTAATGATAATAAAAAAATTCTGAAAGATTTCACTAAGATCAAGAGAAATGACATGCAATAATAAAAGCTTTTAAAAAAATTCTCAAAGCAAGAAATGCATCACAAAAAGAAAGCATCCACATTAATGAGCACAAATAAAAAAAAAGCAAATCAAAGACCATAGAAAACAAACATGATGAAAAGCAGTCACACAGCTTTGAAAAACAAAACGCATGTCAAGAGCAAACTCCTTTCCATAATCTTTACTTTCATTTAACCTTAGTTTCAAGCTTGCTTTTTTCTCAATCAGGTTTATTTTTTCCTCCTGCTCAGGTTTCATGCAAATCAAGCATCTAACCCCTCAGTCTATCTTGAACTTTTTGTGACTTGCTATTATGTATTTTTACACTTATTTCTCACACACGAGTCTAGAATAACTCTAGTTTTCTCTACAAACTTATTCAAACACATATTCTTTCTCACACACAAGAGTCTAGCATATCCCTAATTTACTCCACAAGAGTATAGTATATGTTTAGTTTACTCCACAAATGCCACACAACCTACCTGCAGGAGTAAAATGGTACCTTCCTGAATTCCATCGGATTGACTTGGTCTAGTTTCCACCCACCTCTCATTATAGTGGCTGTTGTGAAAAACAATTATAGTTGTCATGAGGACTTTATTGAAAGCATAACAATGCAAACCCACAGTAATAAAATCTAAAGATGCATGACTTTCCCAAGAAAGGTAACTGAAGCATCATAAAATTTTATTTTTTGTTGCCTTTGAAAACTTTACCTCATAAATATTACATGTTCAACTTAGCAAACTATGCTTCAGACAATTTTAATGTGTATCTTGCGATGAAAAAAAAAAGAGTCTAGTGAGAAAGTTTCACCTTCAGCTTGTGTCATACAAGGGCTCAAAACAACTGCAGCTATAATAGCAGTTAACAAAATGTTTTACACTGTTATACCTGGTTAGGATAACCAAGCGATACTCATGAGGTGGGTTAGCCAGCTTATCCCAGTTGACTCAGCTCTCAGTAATGGTTACCTGACTCTTTAGAGCAAGGATGGGCAAAGTATGTCACAAAATCACGATTTTATTCAGTTCTTGTTACTCAGTGCCTCTGTGTGTTCTACAAGCTTGTCTTCTATTCATCATCAGTACTGTTGTTTATTCTTCCATCCCTCGTATGCAATGGCAGAAAAGTCAGACCAATTGGTTGAACAATCAAAGAAGCAACTAAATATAACCAAACAGAACAAATCCCAGCAGACGGCAACAAAAGCGATTTTTATTGTGGCATATAATACTGCAAAAGAAAACAGGACATTTGCAGACAGCAAATTTCTCAAGAAGTGCATGCTTCATGTAGTCAAAATCGTGTGTCCAGAGAACAAGGAGTTTGAGAATATTAGCTTATCCAGGAGAACAACAATGTGCCAAACAGAGCACATGGAACATGATTTGCTGGAACAGCTGATGGATAAGTGTAAGCAATTTGATATTCTCACGAGTTGAATGATAGCACAGATGTTACTGATACTGCACAGCTGCTTATTTTTATCTGTGGCATTAATGATGACTTCGATATAATCCAGCAACTGCTTTTGATGGAGTCAATGAAAGACAATTCAACACGCGAGGATTTGCTTATGAAGGTGAAAGGGTGCATCAAGAAGCATGGACTTCCATGGGGAAAATTGCGAAGTGTTATGTTACTGGCCTGCTGCATAGTTTAGAAAAGAAAACTTTGCTCACCCTTGGTCTAGAGGGTTAACCCAGCTCTCAGTAATGGCTACCTGAGTCTCTAGAGGGGTGGGGAAGGTAAGGCAACAAGAGAGAGGAGAAAGGCACCACTCTCATATAAAGCTGGCCCCAAGATAATTGAGGTCTCAAACACCTCAAGACCCGACCTTTCAAAAAAAGAAGTTAGGGGAAAATCTTTACTGCATACAACTGGTTATAGGAGATTGAAATGATCATGTATCACTTTCCCTATAAAACTTGCAGTCAGGGTTTCTGATGAGTAACACTTAATGAATATGGGTGAATTTTGAATTGGAGTTTACATTTACAACATCTGTTCTTATCTTCTGAACATGAATCTCAAGAAACTTACAGCAATCTGTTCTTGATGAAAAAAAATGAGGATATGTAAATAATACCCAAGAAGGTAAGCAACGAGGTTAAACTGAGGATGTAACTGTTACATCTTCTCTCAATATCAACACTCGACTGGTTGAATGTTTAAACATATATTTTATACATATATTTATTTACCCACATATGTTTCACTGTCTGCTCTATAGCTTGACTCATCTCATTGTTCAACCTCTAACTCCTAGTCCCCTTCCTTTGTGGGATGAAATTTCTTTATGAACAAAAAGAGTTTCTTGTGTATTTTGCTCCTTGTGGCGATTTCACAGTCACTTTACTTCCAGTCTTTGCAGTAAGTGTATACGGTTCTGGAAAGTAGGGTGTATCAAGCTGCTCACTCTGTCTCTTTTTAGTAACACTTGATCTCCTGAAATTATGTCAGAATATATGGCTTGTATTTTTTTTTATCTGCATACAGTTTTGATAGTCCTTTCTTTTCTGCATCTCGATCATGAACTTCCTGATCAATTACTTGTGGTCAACTGTGGAATTTTGAACGAATTTTCCCAGCAAACAATACTTCACCTGGACTACGTCCTGTACACAGAGATGTATGTTTGAGCGATACATTGCAATGTACAGTATGTCAGAATTTCATCTTGGCAGTCCTTGCCTTCAGCTTGAGCTATTCTCATTCTTTTCAATACAACTGATTTTGTCTCTCCACTTCTCCGTTGGCTTGAAGCCATCTCGGAGTTGTTTTTATTTGCTTGGCTCTTACATTTCTCATATAGTTAGCAAATGTCTCTGAAATGAACTGAGGACTGTTGTCTGTGTGTATCCTTTGAGGTATTCCATGTCTTGCGAAAATCACTTTAAGCTTTAATAGTCTCTTCATCTGTAGTTTTCCTCATCACTCCTATTTCGTAGTACCTACTGTAATAGTCAATGGCAAACAACTACTGATTGTCCTGAAGGAAGGGGACCTAGAAAATAAAGCACAATATCCTCCCACGGTCCTTCGGGTAGCAGTGTATTGTAGACTGGCTCTGGAGGGTTTGCTCAGTTCACAATGTGACAACCTTGGCATGTTTTGCAATATTTCTCTGCCTCTTTCTCCATGTGCGGCAACTATACTTTTTTATGTAGATTCTGTTTTGTCTCTACCACACCTAAATGTCCTTCATGCGCTAGTGTCAACACACGATGTCTCGGCTTCCTCGGAATGGCAATTCGAGAATCTCAGTATCAACTTGCCTACAGCACATATCTCTGGGGTTATGGCAGCAGTCTAGATGGCGAATCTGCTATATTGACCTTTCCTTGGATATGAATCATTTTAAATGTATATGCCTGTAGTTTCAATACCCATTGTTCAATGCAGGCACTTCATTTGGAACGTGGACCATAAATTTTTTGTAGTGGTTTATGGTCTGTTAACAGATCAAACTTAAGACCACATACATATGGGTGGGATTTCTCACACACCCACACGATAGCAAGCACTTCTTTCTCTGTCTGAGAATATAGTTTTTTCCACATCTGTCAGATTTCAACTGGCATAACAGATAACTCTTGGACCTTCGGTTTGTGATTGTATGAGTACCCCAGATATTCCCACTAGAGAAGCATCTGTGATAATTTGGGTTTTCGCTATGGGATCATAATATCCCAATGTCTCTCTACTACTCAAAGCCCTTTTCAATGATTGGAAAGCTTCCTTCTGCGCTTGGCCAAACACAAAATGTTGATGCTTCTTGGTCAAATGACGTATTGTTTCTGTGAGGGTGGAGTAATTTGGGATAAATCAAGAACAATAATTTACCAGGATCAACTGTTAGCTTAACTTGTCTGTTTTATAGTTTACCAAACCTCTTGAATAATGATTCGAACTCACGTATGATGTCTGTATTGTTGGTTTCACAACTGGGATCCGATGATACATTGTGAATGTTGAGCCCCATTTTGAGCACTCCTAATTCCGTTGCCGTTTTTCTGCTTAATAGTGTATCACCATTTTCTTTGACGACTACAAATTCAGCTGTCACTTTTCTTTTTTCCTGATTGCACTTCAGTGTCTACACTCACTATTTATTGCAGAGGAGCATCCGAGGTATACGGATACAGTTTCTTAGTGCATTGTTTTATTTCAAATCTAGCCCCTTGCTTCTTCATTTTATTCCATGAACTTTCACTGACAATGTTAGTGTCACATCCTGAGTCTACCACAACTTCCGTTTCTACCTCTCCTATCGATATTGGAATAGCGTTTTCTTTCCTTTTTGAATTTTCTATCATGAACACTTCACTCCTTTCATTTTTCAGTGCTATCTCTACTTGAGCTAGCATTTCTCCTCTTTTGTAGCTGTCTTATTGGATAGCAACTTCGCTGTCCTTGCCTTTTATTTTGCTGTTGTTGGTATTTGTATTGATTTTTCCTTTCTTGGAAATTTTGTCTTGCTTTGGCTTACACTTCCTTTAAAAGTGGTCTGCTCTCCCACAGCCTTGGCAGGTTTTCCCTCTGGCTCCACAACTGTAGCATTCCCCTTTTGAATATTTTGGAACTTGTCTGGGTCTTTGTTTACTAGTCAGGCTTTCAACAGCCTGCAAAGAATTATTTTTAATCTTTTTGACTTGCTCATTTATTGTCTCAAATGTTGCAGCTATGTTTAACATTTCGTTGAGCGAGAGTACATCTTTCTCTGATAACTTGCATTTCAATTCATTTGACTGACACTTTTCCACAACTTGGTCTTGTATCTGTTGTTCGTTGTCTTGAAAATTACATCCTTCACTGCTTAATGTCAATCAACTCACACAATGTGCTATATCTTCTCCCTCTTCTTCCACCAGTTTTCTGAACTTGTGCATAAACGTTGTATTGGGACGCACCAATGTAATGCTTGTTCAGAACATTCACATCCACAGTATTCTTCTTCATTTTCCATGTTAGGCAAACTTTTGAACATGTCCCTTACTTGCCTTCCTGTGGAATATAACAATAACTCATCGTTGTCTTTTGTTGGTATTCTCATCAGCAGAGATGAAGAGTCTGTAGCACTCTAGTATTGTACTAAGTTATATCTTTGTAGAGGGTAGGGGTTGAACAGCTCCCAGGACTGTCCCTAGTGTACTGAGTTATGCCTTTGTTTGTAGAGGGTAGGGATCGAACGCCTCCCAGGACTGTCTCTTTCTCACACCGGCTACGTGTATAATAACCACCTTGAACTGTCCACCCATGGCTGCTGGTTACTGGACCAAATGTTACACCAGAAAATATGCTGTTGCCTGAGCCACTTGGGGAAACCCTGACCAGACAGGGCGGGGTCAGTGTGTCCAGTGGCGCCATGGGGTCTGGGAAAGGTTGTGACAAGACCATGGGAAAAAGGGGTGGATGGTTCTGGAACATTCGATGGGGAGAGAATAAGTAGCGTAGCTTTATAGTCGAGAGAGGCTTTTTGATTTGGAAGTGAGAGTGGAAAGATAGCAGGCCAGCCGCTAAGTGAAACTCTGAATAAAATCTACAGTTGTGTTGTGTTCTTGTATGATTAGCCCACCCCTACATAGCCATCAGTTGGTTACAAGTCCCATACTGTCTGCACAAGATTCAAATTCTTCCAATCGTGCGGTCCATTGAATGCTTATTGTGTTCGTATCACCCATAGGTTCGAATGGTAGTCTGGCAAGCAAACTGTCTGTGAAGCATATTCCTCTTGCTATGTTGCATCTTTTCTTCATCGCCATTGTTATATCTTCTCTCTCAATACCAACACTCAGACTCAGGTTGAACATGTATGCAGGTATTTATTTACACACATGAGTTTTACTGTCTGCTCTACGACTCGACTTGTCCTTGCTCTCTCACTGTTCAACCTCTAACTCCTAGTCCTTGTATCCCAGCTTTCCTGCCTTCTTAGATACATCTCACCACCCAGACAGGATTAAGGTACTCTGTCTAACTCTATATAAATAATCATTTCTCTAGGATACGACAGTAACTGCAGGTTAAGCTAAGAATGAACAAATGACTACTATTAATCTTTTTAGATATACTACAGAATTTTCATCATTTAAAAGAGTTTAAGCATGCACCATAAATATTAACTGCAAGAATCTTTTCAGCAACTTAATTTTTAAAGTTATTTTAAGCATATTTTAATATATTGTCAGACTTCAGCTCAGCTGTCTACTGAGTACCAAATTTTCTTTTTATTCTCAATGTTAATATTCATTTTTCCACATTCTTCAATTTGTTTATTTTGTTCAAATCAGGTACAGTCAAATCTCGCTACTATGCCACCCACTGGGACCGAGCAAAAGTGGCATAGTAGAGAGAGTGGGATAATACCGAGGGTTTGTAAAAACGGCTTTATTTGCTAAAGTTACCCGTCAGTACAAAGATCTCAAGAATCATCTGCTGGCCCTAGCTGTCTCCTCTCATTCTCCCCCTCACCTCTTCATCCTCCACCTCTCCCAACCACATCCGCGCACCTGCATCCTGTCGCTAGTCGACCCCCTCCCGCTCTCCCTCTGTCACGGGGCTGTCACACGGCCAGCGACTACCCCCCATTGCCAGCCTCCACCCTCCCTGTGTGTGTGCTGTGTTCCATCCCACCTAACTGCAATGTCCCACACTACCATACAGTATAATAATCGAGCAATGCGCGGAATTTCACATCTTGTGCCTTTTAACAATTACACAATAGTGGCATAGTAGCGAGAGTAGGTGGTGGCATAGTAAATTTATTTTGCATTGAATTTATAGTCGGGACGGAGCAGAAGTTTATAATACCGAGAGTGGCATAGTAGCGAGGTGGCATAGTAGCGAGATATGACTGTAGTAATAAATGTGTGGCAAAAGCACTTTTAATACACACATAAAACCTGACAGCATGCAAATGTCTGCTGATAAATATGTACTGATGTTTGCTGAAGACAATCATATGAGATACTGGTTAAAGCAAGAATCTGCAAGGAACCAAGAGAAAAAGTCTCCTGCTTTTTGGCAAGTAAGTTCCATAAGTTTGAAATGCTAAGGAACTCATTTGTTGATGTCAAGCTGATGTTAGCGCTGACAGACAGAACATAAAATAAAAGGAAAACAACTCATACATGAGGTGATAAGAGACAACTTCAATGCTCAGTTGCAGCAGTTTCTCTGTCGAAATTTGTTGAGCCATCTCACTGAGCCCCATGAGCTGGTAGTACAGAGCCTGTACATAGCAGGATATATTTAAAATCATGCAGCTAATAACGGTAATCAAAGTGTAGTTGATTCTATGTTCTATTGTTTGTGAATGCATGTGTTTGTGCGAGACAGAGAAAGGGAGGGGTGGAGAAGGGAATCAGAGAGAAAGATACAGTGAATGCTGCAGTATCAATATTCAATAGATTGAAAAGAAAATTGTCATCCGTCTGTATGGTTTTCTCTATATGTGCTACTCTGTACCATTTAATCATTTGTTTTTCACTGTAAGAAAAACCATGAACATGTATACATTGGTAAATTTAAACCTATGTGTATTGGAAAAGACTTTTGTGGGATTTGAAATTCTAACCCTAACCCTGAAGATTTAGGGGTAGTGGGTAATGATGTCACTCATTTCAAAGTAGACTTATCCCTTTCAGGACTGTAAGAATTGTACACATATAATTTTAGTTATTTTGACATATTTAGGGGTAAAATGACCTGTAGATTGCAAAAATGTTTTATTTGAAACTGATATTCCACACCACTGAGTGTAATTTACCAAGAGACTGGCATGCAGCTTTGGTGGCCTGGCCCGCTCGAACACTGCCTGGGACACCAGCATGGCCAGGAGCCCAGACGAAAATAATGTCCTTATTGCGATGTCCAAAACAGCTTTGTAAGCAGGGTTTCCAGGGTGACAGACATAGGATAGCATAAGTTTCAGATGACAGAGAGAAAGTGGAGGCTCGCCAGCTTCTGCATTCAAACTTTTTACAGGAATGGTGCAGAAGACATCCAAACAGATGTGGAGCTCTTGGTAGTGAATAGGATCCAGAATTTTGAGGTAGGACTCTCGAGCAAAGCCGTAAATAATTGTGAAATATGTGGGTGACATGGCCCTTGTGGGCTGCCTGAAAGACGAGCAGTCCCTGTCACAGTACCTGGCCTGCATGGGGGAACTGGAGGAGTGGAGCTTTCTGGAGCTGAACGTTGAAAAAAACGGTGGAGATGGCCTTTGGAAAAGCATAGGAAGGAAGAGATGGCACAACTCCTCTCTCCCCACTAATACAAATCAAGGGACAGTAGGTGCAGAGGGCTGCTGTGTTCAGGTACCTTGGTACAGTGATTGACGGGAAGCTCTCCTTTAGTGATCACGTAAACCAAGTGTACAGACAGGCCCAGCAACGGCTGAACCCTCTGAGGAGACTCCACAGCTTCGTCAGCTCTGGGGTGATTGAGACTGTGTACAGGTCTCTTGTTGAGAGAATCCTCTCATTTAACATCGCTGCCTGGTATGGTCACTTCCTTGTCAAGACAAGGCAAGGCTGGCCAGAGTCATCCATCAGGTAAATAAAATTATTGGTAAATCACAGCTGCCACTTTCTGACTTGTACCTTCATGCAGTCAGAAAGATGGCACATAACATCATTTCAGACCCAAAGCACCCTCTCCATCCCAACTTCCAGCTGTTGCCCTCAGGCAGGCGCTATAAAGTGCCACGTGTACGGAAAGCTGCCTACCAGAGGTCCTTCGTGCCAGCAGCAATCACCATCCTAAACAAAGGCACAAGGACTCAGGAGGAATCAAACACAATCTGAAGAGAAAAAGGTCCATTATCAGCCATCACCTTGTTGAATGTGCGCTCTCTTTCGCACAAACAAGATGAGCTCTCTGCGCTTAATCTAAATAATTAATGAAATGCAGGGATTTCTGAAGATAGTAGAGTAGCATCAACTGACAAAGTACTAGGAGGATGACAAAAATGCAGTTCAGACACATTTCGTTGCAGTCTGCAATGCAAACGCATTTTTAAAAATATATACAAAGAAATATAAAGTATTGAAATTTCATTGACCATTTGACGGAGATCCAACTACCATGATAATATATCTTTACTCCTGTGTGTGTTAAATGTCTGTATGAGTATGTATGCCTGCCCTTGTGAGCAAAAGAAAAATTTCTGCCTTGGGTATCCTCGACAGAAAATAAAGTCTGATTTGATTTGATTTGATTGATCCATAGTCTAGACAAGGGCATGATACAGATGAAGCAGGACTGTGCTGACACGGCCTGCTACTCTGAGAATGTCTGAGGTTTTCTGACATAAAAGGCATAGAAACTGGATGTGAGGAGGAACAGATAGTTTATGGTCAAAGATGACCCCAAGGAATTTTACTTCCTGGACCACTTTGAGTACCAAGCAAGTGACTGAAATAGATGGATTTAAACATACCTCACAGTTTAAAAAAAAGGATGTATAATGACTTCGTAAGAGAAAATTTGAAGGCATATTCTGTCACTCACCTTTGCACATCATTTACATCATTTACACATCTGAAGCTGTCACTCCAGTAATAATCGGTCTTGAATGCAGAGAGCAAAGTCATCTACGTATAACATCCTCTACATATAATGAGGCCTCCAAACCTGGACAGATTTCACAACTGAATCTATTTTAATGTTGAAAAGAGTCGGTGAAAGAATGCTGCCCTGAGGGACCCCCATTTGCTGTTACTGAGGGTCAGACAGGATAGACCCTACTTGAACCTGAAAGAGGCAGTGCGAAAGAAAATTTTTGAAGAGTGCCCTACCCTGCACTCAGAATAGGGGGACATTGGGGAAAGAGTATTTCGAGACATGTGAGGCAACTGACAGTGGATCAGCACAGTACAAAGGTACTTCTCCCATACTTGAAGTAGTAATAAGGAATGGAATGACTTCATTGCGCTGCAGCAAACGGTAAAGCCACTGCATTTTGCCTGCTATATATACACAAAAACTTGGGTGCTATGTCACCCATTCCAAGGTCATTGGTCTTGCTTGCACAGAGACTGAGTTGCATGCCACGCTAAGGGAAGCAGGGGTTGCAGAGTGAAGGAAACAGCAACAGCAGCTGCACATGCTGGCCCAAAGAAGCACTCTGACTACAGAGGTAAAAATGTTTGCCACCCATGCAATATTCTATGAAATTGGTATGAAATGTAAAATAGGGGTCCTTCTGTCAATCTAACTTTTGAGTATTGCAATATAGGGTGTCTAAGGACAATTGTACAGTTTAAGTTTTAAGAACTTCAGTCTTACACAAAAAATAATATGTAAAATGTAAAGGGTAATTTCTAAAAGTTTTTTAAAATTGAAAATCTTATGATGCATATGTTTTCTCTCTTCATATCATAAAATGTATGGAATGAAGAAAATACAAATTAGTTTTGTGACTGAGCTGCCAGTACATCACTGAAGAAACAAACTGTTTAATAAACTGATAGCACTTGATACAACAATCAAACCAGACTTTACTAGCATTGCAATCGTGCTTGCTCTAATTATACATTTAACTCCACTTCATATTTTGACCATGCAACTTTTCCATTCATGTCTCACACAAAGTTTAATTCCAGCATAATGCACACAATGTAAAAGCCAGAACTGCAGAAAATAAAAATACAATACTGCATCAGTAGAAGTCACACCTGCTGATGTCGTCCATCTAGATTACAGATCTGGGCAGCAGTTCCCCAGTCCTTGAGGTCAACACACTGCAGCAGCAGGCATTCAGTGTTAATGTATTCTCCCAGGATCTGCACAGGAACTGAATGGTCAAGACTCCAGAGCCAACTCAAAAAAAAAAAAAAAAACCCCAAGGATGCTTAAGACTTGTGCTGAAAACATTACAACTGACTTATGTGTGATCCATGATGAGAAAACCAAAGTAGGGGACTATAAGGAACTACTTGAACATGGGCACTGCTTAGCAAAGGTTAGTGCTTAAATTTATATCTACTTTCAGATTTACTATCCTAGTTTAAGGGCTTATCTCCCCTAGCTTATCTCCCACATAATGAGCATGTTCTTTGGTCCCTATCTGATCTGTTATAAATATCCTGTACAGCAGCAAAGATGTATGAAAAATACTTATCTTAAGTAAAACTTGGTATTAAATTGTTTGAGCCCCCCCCCCCCCCCAGTAATGATTTACAGCATAACACTGTCACTAATTTTACTGAATTTCATAGTATATATTGCTACTCAATCATTAATGACTTACTTCCTGTCGTCAGCTTTGAGCTTCCTGCATGTTTCTACATATTACACAATTGGTCCAACACTTATTTGGGTAAAGTAAAGGTCATTATATGACTTTACAGTCATTGGGAAGTGACGTTTTAAAGCCTCATTTTGGGGTCACCTTTTGTGAGGGTGGAGCTCATCTCCTGTCAGCTTTGCCTTACCCAACCTTCTCAGGAGGCAAACTGGATAGTTGGTTGGTTGTGTTTTATGCTGTGCCAGACAAGAAGGCTATATCATGGCGACATAAAATAATCTTACCTTAAAATGTTTAGGGCCAAATCTCCCAAGTGATATAACCACAAAATCTTAATAAAAGCCAACACAAGAAGAAAGAATAATGTAAAAGAGTGGGTAAAGTGTAAAACAGAGTGTAAAACTGTGTTGTGGCTCAAAAGGGCTACAACAAATGAAAACCAAAAACCATCAAGATACAAAAAGCTTAAATCTCATGACAAAGCCCTACCATTCTTAAAAATATAAAGAGTTGTTGATGGGATGGACTTAAACAGCAAAAACAGAGTCTGCTGTAAAACAAACTTTTCTCATTTAACCTAGCTAGAAGGATTAGGATACCTTAGAGGATTGGGGAAGGCTAGGCATTGAGGGAGAGGGTCACCACCCTCACATAAAGATGGCCCATAGAAAAGTGAGGTCTGTAACCACCCCACACACCCCCAAATGACTAGTAAGATCTTGAGATTACCTTTACCTTTACTGCCATATATAACAAGAGAGTTGAGTAAATAATGGAATACGACTGCATTTAGATTCGGTAGTACAATACAACTTTATTAATCCGCAAGGGCAATTAATCACACTGTCACACATCTACCATGCCACTGAATGTATAATTAGGCTTGATTAATTGCATGGATCTCCAGAAAATGGTGCAATGGAAGTAAACTTTTATTCATGACAGTTTCTATGGCTGAGGCTTGCATATAGACATCTTGATAGCAGCTTAACTCACCTTGTATACCTGACAGACAGCATGGGTACTGTATGGAAGATCTCCAGTAGACAGCTGAGGCAATGTGTACACATGGTCTTCCCTGACTGAAGCCTGCTCCTCTTCCTAAAATATAAGCAAGCAAACAAAACATCCAGTACAAGACACAACCAGTTGTGAAAATCCCATGACAATATGCAAGAATCCAATAGAAACAACACACAGAAGAATACACGCTTTGCCAAGTGCACTCTTTTTTAGTTAAGGCTAAGCCCTAACCATAACCCTGAATTTGACACATTATCCTTGGGAATGTTTGGCCTCTGCCAGGGACACACAAATAAAAAAGAATTCATGCTAGTCCAGTTAGCTTTAGGTACCATATCTACACCTGGCTGTAGCTACATAGGCAATAGGCAATAGGCAAAATGCAGGAACTCACAAACTAAACTGTGTAGACATGCTGCAAATTTTTGTTTACTATTAAATCGTATACCGAGATCTGCATGATGCCCACCCACTAACTGGATGGTATAAACAACTGTGTGTCAAATACTCACAAATCGTATGATGTTGATGCTGGCAGACAGTGATGCATAGTAAGGTGAAAAGATGGAAGCTTGACTCAGGAAGTTGACAGGTGGGACAGCTGAATGAAGCATGGGATTAATCACATCTGATGTAACCACCAGTGATGACGGCTGTTGAACACACTTTGACAGCATTTGACCCCTAATCTCCAGCCTGGTTAGCCCCAACTGCACACACAAAAAGGGACTGAAAATATGTAAAATAAATTGATCTTCATGGAGCTTAGTCATAAATACACTTTTTGTTCAAAACAGTGAAACTGAATTCCTTTAATATTTCAATAGTTATCCTGAATATCTCATAAACTGATTACCTCAATAAGACATAATTCATTAGGTTTTGAATACCTTATGCAATCATACATAACTCATAATCTGAATGCTTCACTAGGCATGCATGCATATAATGTCAAAATATTAAACTAAGGAAATGATTATTGATTTCAGGAGGAGTGGAATGTACAGAGTGGATGGCTAGTGGGTGTAAAGAGAGGATGGCTTGTGGGGTGTACAGTAGATGGCTAGTGGAGGAACCTTTAGTGCCTTAGCAGCTGGTTCCTCTATATATGATAGCCAGGCACAATGGTTTATAGCTGAAACCAAACTCTCACTGTTGGCTCCATGTGCCACACCATCACACTCTGTCTCAGCTAACAGACCAAATGCGTGAGGAGGTGATGGTGGTATGACATCATTTGGGCAGAAATCTTCCTTGATGAAGTCAACGGCCAGGCCTGAGGATAAACAACTTCTAAACTGTGGATTTTGACTGTCAGCAGTCCTAACAAAGGCAGAGTGACGCAACCCTTTGGACTATGCCTTATTGTCAGACAGATGTCTTGATATGTCCAAAGGGCCCATCCCAGCAACGGTGGCTCTGCAAACCTGAGCAGCAGGGGAAAGCAGAGTAAAGCTCCCACTGTGAATATTTTTAACTGTTTTAAACCCTGCAGCTTGTTTGCAGATTTTTTTTCCATTCCGATAAATTTTTCGATCAGCTCCATGTGTGGCTTATTTGTGAATAAAATAGGGATTTAAAAAAAATTAGTGGGTGCAGCTTATATACAGGTGTACTTGACATACCAAAATTTATGGTAATTGCATACCAAGTACAACAACTCTCAGGACTGTGCAGTGGAATGCAGAAGGCATCCAGAAGAAGAAACCTGAGCTATAGGCCTTTCTGAAAGACAGCAAGATTAGCAAGATTAATGCCATCTGCATCCAAAAATTACAGCTTGCAGGTTCTTCATCAAAGGCTTTGAAACCTTCAGGTGACACAGACCAATCAGCCACAAATGAGGATTTCTAACCCTCACAATCCACTGCATCCCAGCCTTGCTGACAGTTCAAGTCAAAATTGGCAGTCTTGAGTACATCACCATCAAGTCTTCCTACAAGAATAACTCATCACCAGTTGCTACAGCCTTCTCCCGACAAGACTTGACCTTAACACCATTCAGCTCTCAACAGAGCAACACTTGCTTGTTGGCAACTTCAACAGCCACCTCTCTGGCATGGGGATAAAGAAGTGCAGACTCAAGAGACAAGGAAATTGAGGACTGGATGACAGATAACAGGCTCATCCTCATTAACAACCAGACAACAAGCCATCCTATTATTACTGCCTTTGCCCCAGAAGACATCTAGAAGAGAACAAAGAAAGAGTTGAAAGCCAGCTAGTGGGGATTGACCGTGTACCCATCTTGCATAACAGACAGCGGAAACTTCAAGAAATTGAACTGGCAGATATTTCAAATCCACGCCAAAGACACTCGCTGATGACATCAACGAGAGTGTGAAGACTATCACTGAAAAAATTCTTGCAGCAGCACATAAATCCATCCTTTGTGGTCTTAGGAAAGATTACTAACCATGCTGGAGTAAGACTATAGCCAACCTATAACAACAGTTGCCAGAGGCCAGAGAACACATGGAGCAAAATCATTCAACTGAGACCACTGCCTTACATAATCTCAAAGAAGACTTGCAAAGTCTAGCAAAACCAAGATCAAGGAACTTCGACAAATCTGGAATAAGAAGACGTCAACACTGAACCTTGACCAAAGTGCTGGTCAACTGTGGCATCTGATAAAAACCCTAAACAAGGACACTACTCCTTCTCAAGACTTGCAAAGAAAAGCTGCAAACTTCTTGCTGAAGTCTTTGAAACAGAGAGCATCATCTAAGTTCTGCCTCAAAGAAGAAAGGAGGTCAGGACACAACTACACACCCAGATTCAAAAAACAAGCCAATCCCAGTAGTGTTCTTCAGGGAGTTGTGAGTACTCAAAAAGAACATTGCTGCATTGAAAAAAACCTCCCTGTTCATTTCCCCAAGCTCAAGGGGAAATCTACTCTTTAGTGAATGCATATTCACGCACATCTTTCCACAAACTTCAGGTAAAATAAATTGTCTCCTTTGCATAAACAAGTTAATGACTACTATTTCCCTTATCAACACACTAAGCCATTTTCGCTGCACATCACCTCCTATTTATCTAGGAAAACTATACTATATATATACACTAGATATAATTATACTATACTACACTCAACAAGGCATATCACCTCTCACTTATCCAGGAAAACTATACAATATATACAAACTAGATACAATTATACTATATTATAACCAACAGGGCACATCACCTTCCACTTACACAGGAAAAATAAAATTTACATATACACCATATACTATACATATTTATAAACTATAACCCTCAGGGCACATCACCTCCCATTTTTACAATAAACTATATGCTATAAGCAACATAGATGCATCTGTGACAGTAGAAACAAGCACTAGAACAAAGTAGTGTTCAACATCAGATGATGTGTAGGAAAACAGCAGGACCCGCAAAGAAAACAACAGATTTTTAAAGAGGAAGTTGCTTCATACAACCAGCATGATCAAGATGAAGGTACTTAACCTACTGAGCATCCAGAAGTTGAGGATAGCAATAAAGCTTAAAGTCTGAAGGGCTCAATGACAGATGGACTAAGTTTACAGATGAAGATACGATTTAAAAATGACAAATGCGCCTTGCTAGTGACATATAGCCAGTTACCCTTAGACATTGTAAACTCGGAGGAAGCGTGCAAAGAGGCCACTATGGGGAAAAAATACAGAATAAACTATTTAAAAAATCTGACAAAAATTGACAGAAACTAGTGTATAAGCAGCAGATCAACAAAACTGCAATCAATCAAAACTGAGATAAAAATGAACTTAAAACTTACAGCATGCTATACATATGAGCAGTGGGTTTTTTTTGTGTGTTCAAATTCATGGATTAATCTAATGGTTAAAAGTGCTTGAGCAGCATTTTAAATGTTTTGGTAAACACCTTGGCCTTCAACAAGAGAGGAAAGTATGTATATTCAACATTATTATTAATATAATCCAATATTATACTGTACATGAAGATGATATACAAAAATTAGTAATAATCTGAGAAAATATCATCAAAGATTGTATAATCTTTCTAAAGAAAATATTGCCACTTACACAAGGTACAAAGAAAACACTTGACATTGTACACATTTTTGTCTCACCTGACCACTGTCATTCTTGCCCCACACCCACAGACACAAGTCTGAGTCCAAAGCCAGGTTAAACTCCCCACCTGATGCCAGATGTACCATATGTTGGTCATTGATTCGTGTTAACATCTTTGGTATTCGCTGAAACAGGACAGAAAACATATATGACCTAAAGACTTTCAAATTTCAGACAATCATCAGGATAATGTTTTCAACTGTATGGCTTTTATCAGCAGTGTGCCAGCTCAAATTGTAGTCTTCTTCTTCTTGTTCCTATTCGCCCTCATTGTCCCTATTTGCCCCATCGGACCCGGTTTTGGGCGTCCCTTTCCAGTTGGGACCATGTCATGCAAGCTGCCTCCGCCTCTCTGTGGACCATTCTCCTCCATGTATGTCTGGGTCTCCCAAACCTGCGCCTCCCCTGTGGGTTCCAGCCCAGAGCTTGTCTTGTTAAGTTGTCCAGCTTTCGAAAGGTGTGACCCATCCAATCCCACCTCCGCTGGCAGGTTTTTGGTTGGTTTTCTCCCACAGGTCTGTATTGGAGATCTTCTTGAGCCATCTGATGTTGAGGGTGTGGTGCAGACATCTGTTGACGAATGTGTGAATCTTGTTGGTGATGGTGTTTGTCACACGCCATGTCTCAAATCCATATAGAGGGACTGCCTTTACATTTGCGTTGAAGATGCGGATCTTGGGTGTAGAGATGAAGCCTTGAAGTTCCAGATAGGTTGCAGGGTTTGGAATGCAAGCCTGACTTTGTTTATTTGGCTTCTTAAATCTTCATCTGTACCTCCATCTTTGTTGACTATGCTGCCAAGGTAGGTGAAATGGTCAGACTCTGTAATACATTCCCCATGTAGTTGTAGTGAGCTTGCTGCTTATTGTTGACCCGCATTACCTCCATCTTTTTGATGTTGATGGTCAGGCTAGTCATCGCTGCTTCTTCTGAGAGCCAAGTGAGTTTTGTCTGTGCATGTTGTTGCTTGTGGGACAACAGGCTGATGTCAAACACAATGCTGAGGTCCTCAAGTTGCCTGGCGAAGGTCCACTGAGCACCCATATTGCTGTTAGAGGTTGTTCTTTTCATGATCCAGTCTATGACGATCAGGAAGATTGTCAGTGTGCATATCTTTCATCCTACATTCTATGTTTATTCTACAGACAACACTTTTCTGTGTTCTATTGCTTACATCTGTGTGTGTGTGTTTTGTAAAGCACCATGAGCTTTAAGCCTAGCATATTGTGCTGTATAAGCTCACTTCATTATTATTATTAAGAGAAATTAGTTGGATTTGACAATCATTGCCTTGGCAGAGTAACTTTTTATAAACGTTATGTCCATTTTCATGTGTAGAATATTAAATGCAGTAAGCATTTTTTAAAAAAAATGTTATGCTTTTTCTATACTTTTCTAAATTAAACATGTAAATAAATGCTAAGTGCTATCGGATCATGCTTCAGGATAATGTTCGCTTGTTACTCTCAGAGCTTAAGTTCCATGGCCTTAGGCCTTTTGGTATTAGGTGGAGCAGGGATGTTGTACTGATGACACAGGTGTATCCTGCTCTTGGTCAAGCTCAGGGGGAAAGTAGATACAGTCAGACCTCGCCAAGTTGAACTCAAATCCCCCAAAAAATTCGACAGGGAGTTTTTGAGTTAGGGAAATTGTGTAATAGACGCAGGTTAATCAAAAAACAGTGTTATTCTGGCTTAATTATTATAATTTTTTACTATATATATTGTTGTTTTATATGTATACATGTAGGCTACATACCAGTTCATCTATCTACAGTATGTACTATCCAACAGTGCAACGAAACATCTTACCTTTATAGAAAAAAAGTCTGTTAACTTCGTTTGGCACTGATGTCTTGATGCATTGCACTTGACAATCTCCTCAATCTCATCAATGAACCCAAACACATTTTTCTCAAGATACAGCATCGATTCTAAAAATCTACACAGTATGTTAATAGCCTGCCTTGCTTCTTTTTGACTTGGGCACAGGTTGAGTATCAACATTGTTGCTATCTTCTTTCTCATCCCCACTCTCATTTTCCTTTTGTTCCTGGTTTGGCACTCAGCAATAATGTCAGCGTGCATTAGCTCTTCACAAACATTCACCACACTGTCAACGTGGAGAAAATCTTTAAAGGACACTTCCTTATTGGCATAAGTAGCTGTCAGAATCTGTACCATTCTTCAGGAAGTAAGTGCTTTGTTTGTTTCCACTGGTAATCCAGGCTGCAACTGCTTTATTCCACACCACAGTTCCAGTCATAGAATGGATCCAAAAGAAAGAAGTCGTTTTTCTGCTACTCATAGGCTGCCTTCAGGAACTTAGTCTGGTGCTCTATTAATGGTCAAAACACTGCTTTATATAATCTTTTGCACATAATAATATAATGGATAATAGATCTCTACTGCATTTATGCAAGAGCATCAGATCAATTCTGCAAAAGTTAAAATGTTCAATTCTCTTCCATGTGCAGTAGAAATGCTAGCTGCTTTGGTGGTCAAACTTGCCAAGTACATTATTGTAGTCTGTAATGTCCTGGCCACTCGACAATGAAATGAACATGATGTGGGCAGCCTCAGGCAATAGTTTTGTTGTGTGTTGAAAGAACGCACATTTGTCTGGCTGAGTTGTTAAGCCACGTACAGTGCCGTGACAGTGATTATACCAGAAATATTTGGCAGAAAATATGGAAACACCTAGCCACAAAGATCATTCATCCTAATATATAGAAAAATGACAGACAAGAAATTGCTCAAAAGGTTGATGCTCTCAGTTATGTTTAAATAAGGTCACAGTGCCTGAAGACCTTTTTGATAAAGATTCAGTTTCTTGTGCAGTTTATGCTTTTAATAAAGGAATTAATTTTCTGATTAAGGAGAAGCATATTGATATTCCTATTGTCAACTTTGCTTCCTAATCCACATTTGGAAATGCAACAGCATCCATGTTTACTTTTCTTAAAGTAAAATATAGAAATAATTTTATTAGTTATGATTAAGTTATATGTAGGAAAATATTAAATGATGGTTATATTTTAATTAATCATCTAAATTAGATGTTAGGCTTAGATGAAGCAAAATTATTAAACTTTCAACTTTTTTTCTGCCTGTTTTCTCAATTCTTATCTTTATTTGTTCACTTCAAAACTGAACTATTTTCATATTAATGATCTCATCCTAAGATGACTTTTTATGCAAGCGTTACTATTCATCGTATTGCTTTAACTCAATTGAGGCAACTTGAAACACCAACTGTCAAATGGCAAGAGTTAGCTGATGCTTCCCAATAACAAATGCACAACTTCAAATAGTTATTATTTCCATATCCTTACCCTGACAAAAAGGAACAATGAAAAACAAGTTACATTACTTCATCCTGACGACTGCCTGTGCCAAGCTGACCCTCCAGGTTGCGTCCCCACACGTACACCTCCCCATCCACTGTCAGAAGCATGGTGTGAAGACTGCCACAACTCACCTGCAAATAGTTGGGTAAGGTCAATCTTGAACTGACACAGTTAAACTAATCCTATCTCAAACTAGGCTTGGTACTATTTTAAAACATTGAGCTTATAAAAGTAAAGATTTACAGTTTCTAGCAATCAGAAAATAGCTTCCAGTGGAATATAACAAAATTGGAAAAACTAAAACTGAAGAGAAATTGTTTACAAGTCCATTGAAGAGTAGGATATATAAGTGAATGGTGTACAACTGTACAACGTCCTAGGCACCAGGACAAACTGGAGGGGGTTCACTCCTTAAAAAGTAAGAATGCATGGCATAGGTGTGTCCTCAAAGTTGGCAATATGGCTACATCCTCCCATCATATTGTCAGAGTTAGGGTTTGCACCCTTGATTATGTACTTCTAGTTGTGTATGTCCCAGTGAGTGCCAGCTGACAGGGTTCATGCCCTTGATTATGTACATCTAGTTGTGTGTCCCAGGGAATGCCTACTGACAATCAGTAAACGTGAAAACTGGGTGGGTAGCCAAAACACTCACTAGAGTTCATTGCACAACTTTAGTGTCTAAACACAATCTAAACACTGTTGAAAGAGTAACATGCTAGCATTGCGTGCTACTAGCCAATGCAGTTTCATACTATTTTTGTGGAAACATCTCAAATTTTATTTTATAATTAATATAATTTTAACTGAGATTTGTGAAAAGATAGGCTTTTTGTGCATCTTTACTTAATAACTAGTTTTACAGAAATTACAAGGAGGAAGATGTACATCCTTTTGGTTTCCTCTAAAGCAGGGGTGGGCAATTAATTTTCCCAAGGGGCCGCATGAGAAATTGAGATGGTTTTAGAGGACCGGACTAATATAGTTAACTCAGTTTTACCCAATACCGTATATATAGTATATATACTGACAGGCGGGCCAGTGGGCGGGCCGGTCAGAGACAGGAGGCGGGCCAGCCTTTGCCCAGGTCTGCTCTAAAGGATACCCCAGGAAAACAGTCCATAGCTGGCATACTCCTTGTGTGTAGCTTGTCCCAGAAGGGAAAGCAAACTGTGCAAGTGGATTCATCGTACCCTTTGTACTTGGCTGATAAATGAAAGCAAACTCTGTGCGAGTGTATTTTACATACATGGGTTACTTGGCTGATGAATAAGTGCACTGGCAAGTACAGAAAACCTGAGTACGTTCATGGCCTTTAGAGAAAGTCAGTGGAAAAATTTTTATTTCCATCATGGATTATATTTCTCAGTAGAGAGGACAGCGATGTCCTTTCACTTGACTGGCTGGAAGGGGCTAGATCTCTGTATTTGTGATTGTATTCCTTGATCTGTTGTGAATTTTGTAACAATTATTTGTCCTCCTGTTCAATGATCTCCTTGTCTGCGGTTGTTTTAGGTCAATCTATGGCCTTCTGTTATGCTATCAACTGTCAGCTTCCTCTATCTCTCCATAATGATTTTTTTGCACTATTTGCTGGTGAGAAGGTCACCTATTCCTAATGACTTTGTAGTTCTGCACTACAAATGCTGTGAACAGATGCTGTATTTACCATTTGTGATTATTGTTAATCTGATGCTCTTGCAAAAAATAATCCAATAAACAAACACAAGTAATTTATCTTCTGTAATATTTTGTAAATGTTATATTGGTGGATTTGCATTGTTTCCCTGGCTTTGAAGCTCATTGGATAATTGGATATTATGGTTTTCTGAGAAGCTTTTGCACAGTACTCAACAAAAATGGAAAAACAAAAATGGATATGAGGATTTGCAGTCTCACAGTTTTTCAACTATATTAAAGCAAGCTGGCTTCACATGTTTCCTCATCCCATCTGTCATTCTCTAGATGTAATGTTTGCATATTATGTTATGTGTGTCTGTGTAAGTGTTTTTACTATTCATTTTTTTAAAAAATGACCGTAAGCAGGTTTTTCTGTCTTGTGTTTATCATGTCTTTTGATGTCTCTTATCAATTGTTTGGGGTGTATTTTAGTCTGTATCAGTTTGTTGGTTGCGTGAATATGTCTTTCTTTGTGTTTTTGCATTTCTTTTGTAAAGAGCATTAAGCCTTCTGTAAAGCAGGGAAATGTGCTGTATGTATTTCCATTATCATTAGATTACTAAATATGTGTTTCTGTGTTAAAAGGAAGCAACATCCCCTAAATATACTGTGGAATATATGTGGTGTGCTAGTACAGTATTTGTGAACGGAGTCTGTGTCTACTTGGGGAGCACTACTGGACATCTACCATGCAAGTGCTGATCAGTTTCTCTTTACACATGACAGCAGATGGACCTAGTTCAAAGGATTTGGTGATCAAACTGTTGTATAAACAAAAATGTTTTGGGGCTGAGTAGTAGAAACCTGCAGGAGATATATCTTTTGTTGTTTAAAAAAAACATGCATGGATGCAGTGTATGCATGTGTGCTATGTGTGTCTCTGACACCTACAGGACAGCTAAGAGGGATATGTGTCTCTGACACCTACAGAACAGCCAAGAGGATGTTGTCAAAATGGCAGGAGTATACAGCATGAAACATGTGTTGGCCCACCATGTCTCGGATGCACTGCAGTCTCAGAATAAGTGTGGATAGGGCCTGCTAAAGCAACTCAATGTCTTGTGTGCACCAGAAAGAGCACAAACTTTTCAGTTCATGGGTGTGAGCACACCTAATAGGCAAACACTCTCATTAAATAATGGTTTTTAAAAGACTGCAGTCATCAAAAATTAAAATTGCTTGCATTTGTTTGTGAAAGTTTTTGCACTGAATTGATCATCTCACTTAGTCATGTATATATATATTTTCTCTACAGTCTACAGCATATTTTGGGTTCTGAGTACTGAACAAAGTAAATTCTGACTTATACTTTTACTTTAGTCTGCATTGTTACTTGTTTAAAGTTGAAAGAACAGGCCATGTGAACATACATATGCATGTGCCTGCAGATGTCTATCCACCTGGCCCATGGCTACAACTAATATAAGACACCAGCATTTACAAATTTGGATGTGATGTTTCTACTATGGAGCACTCACCTGCACAATGTTTGAGTGAATGTAGGAAGTATCAACAACACTTGGTATCTGAAATGTTTCTACACCATCCTGCATTTGATAGGATTGCCCCATTTGCCTTGAGCGTCGTAAGGCACTAGCTGAATACCGCAGATTATGAGGGTGACATCCCCATATGAACACCTGGTTACTCTTTGTAACAGCAACCTGAACACAGGCAGTTAACATTATGACCTGACATAATATGAAATGGAGTTTGTTTTTTAAGTAGTCATGAGGTACTCATAATCATACATGAAAATAATGGTAACAAACATCTCAACTGGAGAGCCTCCCTTGGAATCTGTTTAAGATCACAGATCACCCAAGACCTTCGAAACAATTTGGTCAGTGCAATCTTGTATGGTTTACCTGCAATCCCTTTACTTGTAGACTTAATTTTAAAACAAAAAAAAAGCAAAACAAAAAAAGCATGTTTGTTAAAATGATAAGAATTTGCCAAGTGATACTGAACTACAAACGTCTTAGCGATGGCCACCACTTTAATAATGTTCACCAATCACTCACTTGCATATGCCACTACATAAATACCATATGTACATCTACAAATTTTAAAAAAGGAAGAAAAAACAAAATTCCTCACCTTGTGCTCACACATTTATGTACACACTTCTCCACACACACATATTGATACATTCACACACACACACAGATGCATCCACACGCACACACATACATCCACACATACATACTGATGTATCTTATGTATGTGTGCATGTATCTGTATGTATCCACACAGACATCCACACCCACATACAGATGCATCCACACACACATAAGATACATCAGTATGTATGTGTGGATGTGTGATATCACAAAACACAACAAATACCATTCACAGTCACTATATTTGTCTGGTGCCATGTAAAAGAAGTGTAATGTGTTTTTACATGATGCCACTCTAATTGCAAGATAAATCTGCATACACAATGAAAATACTTTGTGCCAATGACAGTAACAGGTTCCTTTAGAGTTGTCAGGATAACAGGTGAAGTTTGCTTCCAGTTGTTTCCGAGACCCAGCTGACCAAAATATCCACATCCAAACACCCACACCTCTCCCTGTAAAAAATGTCAGGTTTCTTCTTTTTTTTTAAATAGTGTCATCTGAAAAGATGGTGAAAACATCAGACAAAGGCCATCTTACCTGCTATACTATTAAAGCAGAAAGAAAATATAATTACTGTATGCTAGCAGTAAGGAACAGCACACAACTTTCTCATATTTTTACCAAGTAGCTCATGCTGCAGACACTGCTACTACTAACACTCTACTACTACTACAATCACTTTTATTGCAACTAGTATTATCACTACCACCACAATATCTCTTCTATGATCACAGCTTACATTATTATTATCCCTACAATATCTCTTTTTACTATGATCAAAACTATTATTATTGCTACCCTGATGATCTCTCTTATTATTACAATAACTCTTATTAGTTCTGTACCCATATTAATTACCCCAAAATTAATCACTATTGCTACTATGATCATATCCACTGTTACTACAACCCCCATAATCACTATAACTACTTTGATCTACTATGATCACAGCTATTATTATAACTAACCCAACAATCATTATTACTACAAGGACTACAGTAAAACACCCCTACCAAGACTTGCTAAAATCCATCAAAATCGGATGTAACAGAGAGGGATGTTAGTAGGCAGATCAAGCAATCTGCTTTCACTACAGGAATCATGACTAACAGCACCTTAAATTTAACTTTATTTATTCAAATGTTGAACTAAAGCTTCTAACAACTGTATCATAATGCTTGTGTTGTTTTTGCTTTTTCTGTCATGCTTTTTCTGCCATTGTTGTGCTCGACTAAAGATTTATAGGGGAACTAACTTTCCAAGTAAGATCAATCGATTGATTACCATATACCGCAGTAATAAAATACACTTTTTATATTTTTAAGAAAAGGCACTAGCTGAATACTACAGAATGTCACAACAAAACACAGTCCGTCACAAGAATTTCATTTTCATAAACATGAAACTTTTGAAAAAAGGTCGTTGACGAAGCACAATTGATTGATAAGCGCTGATACAGTGACAACAATGAACAAGGGCTGACCTTCTGCCTGACATGAATGACCCCTGCCATGACCATACTGTCCCTAGTTAGACCACATCATCCCAACACCAAAACTTGAATTGATCCAGGCCTATGCTAAATGAGGACACCTGTTTCATATTACCCAAAAATCTGCATATACATTTAATAACAATCTCCAAACTAAAGAATAATGATGACAGGATTAAAAAAAAATGATTTAAGAGAAAGTGAGTGATGCACCATTCCGTGATTTGTTCTCTGAGAAAGTTCTGCTACGCAGCCCCTTTTTTTTAGTAACATAGTGCTCTCTTGTTTGAAGAATGCACTGTTCTGTTGATAATATTTGACGTTAATAACTACTCCTCTTATCAGAGATAAATTCATCTTTAGGGTGTGGATAGATTCAACTTTTGGTATTGAAAGGATATGATGATTATGGGGTCAATATGACACAACCAGGTTTTCAGGGTGATTAAATTTGAGTTCCAATGACCAGCATTTTTCAAAATATACTTAATCTATTTTACATGATATATGCAGAAAGTCATAATATAGGGAAAAAGGTGAGGCAGAAGCAGTCTATTCTAGAAAGTGTTTTTTATTTTTTGAAATGTGACCTGCCAAAAAAGTTGTAATACAGCACACATTGTCAGCCATAAGTGTGTGTAGGGAAAAAAGTGGTAATAGAGAGGTAACTGCAATAGGGAGGGTCTTAACAAGGGGGTTTTACTCTATAACTGCTACTGCCTTCACAGTCTCTCTTATCTCTACAATCACAGTATTATTATTATGCCCACAATCTCACTCACTATTGCTATTACTACCATCACAATCTTACTACATTGATCACAACTATTATTACTACCCTCACAATATCTTTTATTTATCATTACAATCACAACAATTATTACAACTACCCTCACCATTACTATTATTACTACCATCTCCACAATCATGATTACTAGTACCACTGCCACCCTATTACATCTACTACCACAATCCCTATTACTACTACCATCACAACCATTTACAACTACTGCAACTACCATTATTACAACCATAACTCCTATTATTATCATCATGACAACCTCTTGTATACAACTGTTACTACTATTTCTACTTCATCAGGCCTATGCAAAAATGTGTGGATTTTTATAACCCTGTCAACAAGCATTAAACTAAACATTGTGGTGAAATCACATTGCTACTTACCCTGTCACTCAGGACCAGAGAATGGCAGTAACCACCAGAAACCTGGACAATGACTTCTTCACACAGATGCTGAATGAAGCATGGAATAAGCTGATCATCTGGGCTGCCATGGCCAAGCTGCCCATGAACACCCCATCCCCAGCTGTAAACCCTGAAAATAATCCCCAATAACACTAATAATAATAATACAGTCGGACCTCGATAAGTTGACCTTCCCTAAGTCGAAAACCTCCCTACATCGAATTAATTGTTAGTTCCTGGCCAAATACCTGCACCTATTACGCCATTTACCCTAACTCAAAACTCCGTAAGTCGATTTTTTTTTTCGGGTCCCCATCGAGGTCCGAATGTAATAATAAGGAAGTTTGTATAGCATGGAATAGTAAGCTGTGGCCAGGCTTTCCATCCTATACATTACCAGGATAAGCATAAAGAATGTAAAAATACTTGGAAAAAAGTATTACTTTCTCTTCAAAACACACACACACAGACACACACAAAAATATTACAGAAATAATAATCATGAATGCCTTCAATCTGCAGTGGGAAAGGTGTGATACCAGGAGATATTTCCAGAAAGTCTTTAACACTTAACTGAAGCACAGAGCTGATTTAAATGGAGAATGAGAGCGAGTTCAATAACTGTGGGTAAAATATACAAAGATCACACCAAACCATTTTATGCAAATGTTTGGCAGGAGAAGGATAGTGTGGAACAAAGAAGTCTAAATGGAGAGTAGGGAGTGAGCATGTTCTTGCCCCCACGTGAGATGGTCCATCAGTGGATAGCAGGTCTACTCCTTCATCACCCAGATTTGTTTCTGCTTGCCACAGCACTGACTATCCTCAATGTACTGTTGGAAGACCACACCAGTTACTGCTGCGTGATGGTAGCAATCAGAAGCTCATGGGCATCAACCATGGAGGTGACTACAATTTGGACAAGCTGTTCATCTTTCACTCCCTGTAGGAGATCCAAAGGAGTCTCCTGAAGCCAGGATCTATTGCCCTGATTTTGAGAGCAAAGTCCATGATGGGGACATGAGAAACTTGTAAAGACAGAAGCTGACACTGTTGCTGTCCCAAATCTTTTGGCCATCACTGCTGTTGTTGAGATGAAGGTCCGCCATGCAGCTACTGTCTTTTGAGAAGATGCACCCAGGTATTTGAAGGACTGTACCTCCTCCCAGTTGTACTCCATTTGGATCTCTGCTGTATTAGATTCAATGGTGTTGAACGTGATTTTGTTCTGGTCCATGCTGATTTCTATACCATGTACGCATGCACTGGCAGCAGATTTGCTGGTGAGGTTATGTCACTTTTGCTGCCCACTATTAGATTGAAGCCATTGGCAAAGTGGAGGTTACTGAGTGCCCTCCCTCAGAAGGAGGTGGAGGTATAATGGTCCTGGAGTGTATCACGTGATTTTCTTCTGGTAGCACGAAGGTACTCCAGGTAAAAAGAGCTTACCCGCTTACTTCAAGAAAAACGAGTTTCATACAGCATCTTGCTAGTTCGTATGAGGCCTGTCTGCAAAACATTCCATAGCCTCATGTGCAATACTATATCCAATACTATATCAAAGTTATGGTAGAGATCCTTGCTATGCTGCAGGTGCTTTTCGATTAGTACTTGACTGATAACGATTAGCACTGAGTTGCTGAGGATTTGTTCAACATTGCTCCTGCTTGCCTGAAATCTGGCCTATTCCTCAACTAACAGTTCCTCTGCCACTCACATGAGTCACTTCTGAATCGCTTTCAGAATAACCTTATTCAGATGACTAATCAGACTTATCATTTGATACTTTTGCACTGCATTTCCTTTCTTTGGGGTGTCTCCAGTGACTACATCCATACTTGTGGCCACTGCTTGGTTGCCCACATTTTCTGGTATGGTATGGTAAGAACCTTCATTATCTCTTCCCTGCTGCCTTTTATCAACTCTTCTGGGAAATTGTCCACCCCTGTTGATTTCCTCCCTTCATGCTCCAAATAGCTCATTCAACCTCTTCCCATAGGACTTGTGGGTTCTCCGGGTCTGCGTTCGTCTCCTGGTTGTCTTGAAGGATGTATGGGTCTGTCATCAAATGAAAGTTGTAAAAGTCGCTGTAGTATTCCTTTAACCTATCAAGGACAGCCTTGTCATCCAAGAACAGATGACCCTCTGTGTCTTTGATGGTGGACATTTTTTATGATGACTCTCCCTGGTGAGGGTCAAGCAGGTAGAAGGCTTTATGGTTGTCACCCTATGCCATATCCTCATCGATCTCATGGTATCTGTCCTCAATTCAGGTTTCCCTGGTTGCCTTCATGCCTTTCCATCTACCACAGTTGACATTTCTGTATGCACCTCAGGTTTGCTCAACTTTTCACTCTTCATGGACTGTCAGTGTCGCAAAAGTCTAGAACTTTCTTCCTGACCGAGGGCTGTGTTGTCTCCTTTGGATGTTCCAGAAATTTGTTTGGTCAAGAACAAGAGCACCTCTTTGATGTAGTTGAGAGGATATCTACATCACAGTCAATGAGGCTCAAGGTGGCGAATTTCCCTCCAGTTTGTGCCTGCAAGAGATCTGCAACATTGGGGTCTTGCAGTTTCTTCAGGTCAAAGCAGATTCATGAGTTGGGACTGTGATATTTCACCTTTACCTTGTTAAGAGGAGGTTGAGGCCACTATTTACATCCACCCCTGGATATAAGCATAGAGTTGAGAGCTTATAGTGTATTCTAGCTTTAATTGGTAGCCAATGAAGAGAGTGAAGAAGTGAGACATGTTCAATCTTGCGAGTCCGAAAAACAAGATTAGGAGCTGAATTCTGGACTTTCTGAAGCTTATCAATGAGGTACTGTGGACAGCCAGCATGTCCTTTGCTGGTACCACTCTGATTTCCTGCTATAACTGCTCATAGAACAGTTCCATTTCTTTGTTTCCACAGACAGAAGTGAGAGGTTGCAATGGAATGATGGCCATATTAGAATGTCTGGATAAAAGGTTATATGGCTGTATGAAGGTCACGGCATGAGGCCTGGCTGTACAACAGTCATATTGTGGGGTCTCGCTGTAGGTTATATTGTGGCGCTTGATTGTATGTAGGTTAGTCTTCTTCGACGTCTAGGCTAGAGGCAGTTTGACCCACTGGTATGCATGATTTTTCCCTTTTCTAAAAATTATTAAAAAATAACTAAAAGAGGTAGAAGATTAATTTTAACTGATAATGGTAGATCAAAATGTGTAGAAAAGGAACAGTCTACTTGAAACTTGCTTGAGAACTCTCTTTTATTGTAATCCATACAGAATCGGGTATATGAAGTGAAGTTTTTAAAAAAGTTTATCAGGCACATGTTAACACAGGTTATGTCATCTACCAAGAAGTTAAACTTTCAGGAACCAGAGTTTGATGTTTGAAAACCAAGAAGAAATGCACGCACATTGGTCTTGTCCATAGAAATTCACAAATGATGCCAGAATTACCAAGTAATTTGAATAGGCTCAAAAGTTTTCCAAATAAATATTTTGTATTCATCCTTGTACATGTACAGACACAACTGCACATAGAAAAAGTTAACAAAACACTATTCTTTTTCTATGGTATTAATAGCACTGACCTGCCAGTAGCAGTAAGACCTAGAGAATGGTACTGTCCACAGCTTACAGCAACACAAATTTCTGTCAGTAGACTTTCCAGCAGCATTGGTCGATAATATGTGTATCGTGTGCCAACACCCACCTGTCCAAACCTAGAACTTCCCCAGCCATATACCTGCCATAGAAAATAAGCAAAACATTTTAATGACTTAGTTTTCATCAAACTACATATCAAAAACTGGGAGTAAAATGTTGTGTATTCAACACCATGACATGTCTACCATGATAATATGAAGGAATGATGTGGTCTGGTGGCTTATTGTTAAACAGCTGTCTAGCCCTAACAGCGAGAAGCAAGGATTAAAATCTTGCTTTGAGAATCTGCAATGTCTCATGGACACGCCCCGTGTTAATTAATGAGGAGGTAGGACTCAATATCATGTTCTCTGGTATTGAAGAACAAGAGAATATGACTGTCATGGCAGGACAGCAGGCTGGCTTGTCAAATGTCATGACTGTAAAACACAGATTGTCCAGAACTGTTGATAGACTCCCAACAGCGTACTATGTCTAGGGCCTTTTATTCCTTTGAACACCTTCACAAGGTCACATATGCAGAAAGAAATATTTGCTCCTCAATAAAAAAAAAACCACTGCCAGCATGCCCACATCCATTATGTAGAAAACATGCACTTTTTATTCAGTCCCTGGCAGGTCATAATCCAGCAGCAACAGTCTCTGGGCCAGAAGGTTGATAAAGGGTCTCTCCTTTGGGGCTGTTGATGTCTAAAGAACAAAAGAGTTGTTTTTGTTGCCATGGCTATAGCCACAGTACCAAGGGATCCATAGTAGCTGGTGAAAGACATGAGGTTGCTGTTAAGACAGTCAAGATAGGTGAGATAAAGTCAGTCTTCATCACCTTCACACTTGTCACTTGAGACATTTGGATGTCTCTCACATGTGGCGAGCAGTGAATGACCTTCCTTCTCTCCAGCACCAGCCTTTCCTGTGAAGTGAACGCAAATTCAGCCAAGTAAAACGTTTTAGGACAACACACTTGAAAATAGCCCAATCCTGGCACTGACGAAGTGAAAATGACAACAGACCAGAAACAAAGACGGAGCAAGATGCAGGACGAAATGCATCTTATCACTAGACAACATCGCTGAGGCACAGAGATCAAAGATATAAGATCTAAGCTTCACTTGTAGCAATTAACCTGCATGGTCCATCAATCAAACTATGAAAAGCAACATGGTTAATGAAGAAGTCTCATAATCCTGTTAAATTAAAAAAACCCAAACAAATGGCAAAGCGAAGAACAGGACACAGAAGCCGTTAGTGGATGACAGTGTTGATTGAAAGCAATGATGCAGCACAAGCAGACTATGCCAGATCCTATCTACTCTAGCCATGGCCACTGTTGTTGCCGCAATCCTGATTCAGATATCTCGAGTTGTCAGCCTTGCAGAGGGTGTCTTCAAAGTATCTGAGCTCCTGACTTCTTTCAGGTGTTCCCCGTTCATGTAGATCTCTGCTTTGCTGTTGCCATTGACCATCACTTTGTTCTTTTCAGTGCTGGTCTCCATTTCATATGCATTTGAACTGTCTGCCAGTCTGTTGGAGAGGTCTTGCAGTTCTTTGTTGGTGCCTGCTATGGGATCTATGTCATCTAAGCGTAGATTGCAGATCAGTCTTCCACCAAGGGAAATGGAAGTATGATGGTCGTGGAGAGCTTCAACCACGATATTCTCCAAGAAGATATTAAACAGCATCAATGGTACGGCACATCCTTGACATATGCCTACAGTCGTGCAAACGTAAGCTCCTATTTGGTTGTTCAGCAGTACTGTACTCGTTGAGCTACAGTACAGCGCTTCAGTGACTTGAATGAGGCCTTCTTTGATGAATGTTTGCCACACATACCATAGCCCCTTGTGACAGTCTGTCAAATGCCTTTTTTAAAGTCAATGAAGTTGTGGTTGAGGTCCTGCTGAGGCTGAAGATGCTTTTCTATAAGGATGTGCCAGTTAAATATCTGCTCAACTGTGCTACAGTACAGCGCTTCAGTGACTTGAATGAGGCCTTGATACAGGCTGGTTATGTTCTATGACCATATACAATTTCACAATTCCCATTTCAAAAATGAGAATGGTGATGTGTGCAACTTTATTCCAACCCAACTGTTAGATCAACACTTTAACTCTTTTAACTTTTCAACTGTTAATAATCAACAGAACTGCAACAGTTACATTTACTCTGTGATTAACAATTTGTTAAACTTGTAGTGTGTCACATTGACGGTGATGACTTCAGGGGTAATAATAATGAGCATTTATATAGCACTTTTGCAAAATAATTTGCTGAGCAATTAAAAAATAAGAGAAACAACAAACAGATTTACATTAAATAAACTTACACACATGTACTCATACAAAAGACACAGGGAAGGAGCTGCTGTCATGGTCCAGGCTGGTCACATTTCACGTCTTTCAGAATATTTGGAATTGTAAGCTCACTATACACTGTATTTACATTATCGATTGTGGATTATTGAAGAGTGTGCCAGTGGATGCTAAGATTACCATGCCTTCAGTTCCATTAGGATTTAGACTGAAATATGGAAAGTTTTGGCCGATTTTCTGCCATTTTATGGACAAGCGACCGAGGTCAAAGGCCGCCATGTATGTCAGGCTACTGTGAGTGACTGTTTGTTTGTGTTTGATGCTGTCACTATCAAGTAAAACGGCCACAATGACACAGTGCTAGTTTTTTCATATACAGTGTACTCCTTGGCTGAGTTGTTTTTAATGAACATGCAAAGCCATCCACCTTTATTCTTCTTCATCTTCTTGACATCCCTATCATGTCTAATTGTTGTAAAGCCATCCTGGTGGATGTTTTGTGCATCTTTTTGTTGTGTTTAGTGACTGTGATGCAAATTTGAATGTGTGGTTATTTGATGTGATGATTTGCAATGTTGTGAGAGACTTGTAAATAAAAGATGTGAAACAATTTTGCTGACAGCTATTATTTTGTAATAATAAAATTTGAGGTATGATATAGTTGTTCTTTCTGAAAATATGTGTAACTGGCTGTGCATGATTGATAATGTGCCCTTCTTGTGACAGTTTGTGCTAGCAAGAACATATTGACTTACACCATTGGCATGTCAATTGCATGGGGTTTGTGTCTCATGTGGTATCCTAGAGAAATGACTATTTATAGTCTAGACAGTAGACAAAGGACCTTGACCCTGTCTGAGCCGGGAGATGTATCTAGGAAGGCTGGAAAACCAGGATACAGAGAAGTTAGATGTTGAACAGTGAGGAGCAAGGACGTGTCCAGCCATAGAGCAGACAGTGAACCTTATATGTGTAAATAAATATATGTATAAACGTTCAACCAAAGTCGTGTGTTGGTACTGAGAAAGAAGATATAACAACATGTTTTGTGATATGTCACGGACCGTCCGCAGACATGCGCATTCTTTCCACAAATATAACCAGATCGCTTGAGGGTGGGCGTCCCTCCTTAGAGGCACCAATAATTATTAAGTACAAACACAAGTTTAAAAGAGGGCAAAATGTCAACAGTTATCCACCCGTCAATATAAACAACACTCCATCACGTTCACACCATCAAAGTTTAACATGTCACTCTGCCGGAATCCACACGGCATCAACCAGAAAGTTACAATAATAATCCTTGACGCAGTCCGACAATTTATAGCCACAGTGTTAATCTACATAACACATGTACCTCTTTGACGAAATCCAGTAAGTTAATGACCGTCTATTCCCTGCAGCTCTCCAGTCCCCGGTTTTATGTAGTCAACCCTAATCCTCTTTCCTATAGTTCAATAAATGGTAATTAAAGAGTGTTTTTACGATACCAATAAGTTGCTGTCAGGTGGGTGGGTAGAGCAAGATGTAGCTGGGATGAAACTAAGAGGAAGCCCCCCCCCTCCTCCGGCGGATAGTCTCAGTTGACCTGGTACCCTCCCTGGTGGTGGTCGGTGCGTCAGCGTAAGGAAGGGAAGGGTAGCCCCCTCCTTACTCACTCCGAGTCCACTGCTCCTGCTCGCCAACGTCGGTGTGCAGTTTCTTGGCCCCCAAGAATTTGCACGGCCTGTTGCTCACACCACAGAGCTCCCACGGCGATGACGCGGACTACAGAAACACGACCAGTGACGTACATCCACTGTAGTACACATACAGCAGTGGTTCTCAACCTTTTACTTGTGACGCCCCCCTGACGAACAAAGGTACGTCCGCGCGCCCCCCCTTAGCCAGCAATGTAAGCTAATTTCACTAACACCGGTATAAGAAATTTTTAAAAAATGACCACCTTCGCGCCCCCCTTGTAAGCACGTCGCGCCCCACAGGTTGAGAACCGCTGATATACAGTATTGCTCCCACGGTAATACTTCCTCACAGGTCGCAGCAGCAGCGAGTTGGTGCAGAAAAACCACAAATGCACCAAAGTGTGTTCAGCCGCCCACTGGCCACTTACGGTCGTGCTCCAAAACACTCTCCCCAGCCCCGGCCAACGACAACAACCGTCCAGCAGGTGCAACCCTTCAATCCACGGGCTAGAACAATAAAAATGGCCACCACTGTGCCACACACCGACGCTCCTTGCCCGATCCACCGTTTTCCCGCCGCTGCCTTTTTCTTAACGTCATCTTTTTGTTGTCACCTTGTTGTCGTCACGTTATTTCGACGTCACACCTTATGTCGTTTGCTCAAGGAACTTCCCAAATGACATCCAGCCCACTACACTAGATCAAGTGTGTACACTGCTTCACCCGCACATAGAATTCGCTGAATTTCGTGGCTCACACTTCCCATGTAAAACAGGTCAACTACGGTTGTCAACTCCCCCCACCCCCTTCACCCCTCTATTGCGCACTTGTCCGTTACATGATAATTATCAACGACTCACCCCTTGATGTGTAATTGCAAGAGTATGCTGTCCTCCACAAGCTACAGCCTCAACACAAATATTCAGCATGTGAAATAAAGGAACACGAGTAGGACTGCTGATATCACCTTCCTTCACAAAGTCACCGTGACCCAATCTGTGAAATAGAAACTCTATATGACAATACGTAAGTCTACGCAATACAATATAATCACCAATATGTGAAATGAAATGCTTACTTAAGGGAACAGTACACATCATTTTGTGGCTTATTGTGTATTTTGATTAGTACATAAAGCATTTTTTTTTTAAACTTGGCATGCACTGTAAGCAATATATCAGCCAACTAGTACTAGTTTTTTCTGATATTTGTAATTTTGTAAAAGAAAAAAACTGTAACCCACAAATTACACATCTTAGAACTTTGAAATATACTTTTCATGAGTGCATGATCAAGTTTGTGAAGAAGCTTGCTCTCAGAGCTTGAGACACAAACAGGACATTAATAAGACATGAAGGAATAGAAGGATGATCAGTAATAAAAGACAAAGACAAAACACTGCCTTTCACTTTCAGAGATGTTTATTCTACAAAATGTCAATATGCATATTCTTGACCATTCTATGATTATTTAGTCAAATAATAATTATGACTGTGCCGCATAAAGATTTTAATTTATTCTACAAAATTTCAATATTTTTAAAAGACATTTTGTGAGTGGGATACAGATATACATGCACATTTTTATCAGTGGTCAAACTATTGAAATAAAATTATTTTAACCAACATTAATTATGTCCAAAAAAAAAAAATTAAGAAATGGAAAATCAAACATGTCTTTTGCATGTGAAGAAGGAACGCTTGCTCCTTCCCTTCCATGATCCACTCCCCTATTTTTAACAGCTTGAACTTTTTGAGAGTGGTGACTTTACCTCCAACTTTGGTCCTGAAGATTTCCACAATATGTATGTCACGCAACTTCTCCAAGTCAAAGGCTATTGAGGGGTTGGTTGAGCAGTGTTCTGCCTTCAGTTTTATTGATTCAATTTCAGACTTGTTAAGACAAAGTTATGGTCACTGCCTATGTACCCACCTGAATATGAACTAGCTTAGGCAAATGAAGGGCAGCTGATGACTGCTCTGACCACTTCTCTACATATGAGAAATCCATATCTTCATACGTAGTTTCCTCCACAACTGTACCATAGTCTATGGCCTTCATCCATTGCTATCTTCCCAACATTTGGCCATCTGTCAGTCTCAAAATGTTCTAATAGTACTGTTCTAACTTGTGGGTGCATTTTTGTTTTTTCATCTTGCCAAACTGGTGTAATAGGTGGACATTCTATGTGGCAACTGAAGTTCCTTCTTTCACCTTTGGTTTGGCTTCAGAAGCACTTTTTCTTTTTTGCTTTCTCCTCCCTGGAGCATGCTGATGGGGTGCAATCATTTTTTATTCAGGCCTCGACTGATCCATGATATTCTTTCTGCATTATCTAGCAATGATCCTGTCTCTGGGATTGTACATTTGGTGATGCCCATCTCCTCTTCAAGTGAGACCACAGCTGATACTCATCAGGCGATGGATTGCCTAGGTTGCAAACACATAGGCACTTGACCCTGCCCAGTAATTTCATTGTGGGAGGCTTTTGCCTAGTGGTGCCATGCTAGCATCATAATTTGTTATATTGGTTTACTTTCTTCATCTTTCTCAAGATTGTCCACAGGAGACTATTTTCCCTCGGTTAGGGTAGGGTTATAGAGCAGTCTCTTGTTTCCATTGCCTCAAATGAAGAATGCTCATTATGGTCCCTATCAACCAAGGGTATTGCAAGCCAAGTGAACACTAAGTTGCCATTGTTCTGCAGGAGGGAAATAAGCATTTAAATGTTGTAATTTCCACTTCAGCATGGATTACTTCCCTTACCTTTACCTGTTCATATGTGGAGCATTATTTATGAATGCATATCTCTACTTCACCTGCATGAGGCGACCCTCACCCAATGGAATAAATGTCTGGACTAACATGTCTGGGAAAGTCATCAACATCCTGTGTAGCTGGATTAAGTGTTGATGTGTCATCCATGCCAGCATACCTGTTCACTTGAGTAAGCTTATGAGTATTGCTGTTTACTTTATGCACGACAGACCCAGATCTGTCAATAGCTTATGAGAGTTGTTGTTTGACTATGTATCACAAACCCAGATCTGTCAATAGTTGTAAGTTTAAAGGAATTAAGCTTCAGATGCTGTTAATCTTAATATGTTGGTCGGATGGTGACCACACTGTTTCAAGCTCTTCTTGCGACTTAATAATGCTGACAGAACGTTTGCTTGTGTAAATATTAAAATTATCTGATGAATGGTTGTGGGGGATTGGTGTTTTATTCCGAGCCAGCGACTAAGGCTACATCACTGCAAGTCAGCCAGCCCTGTAAACAGTTGTCACATGAAGAGAAAGAACAGAGTGCCAGAGATGAGAGCTGAACCCAGGACAGCTAACCCTCACTGTATGGTGACAGGCATGAACTGTTGCACCACCAGACCGCCCTATGAGTGGTTGTAGTTTGGTGTTGTGGTTGGTCTGTTGTTAATCTGTTGATATATGGTACTTTGAATGTTTATATCTTTGCTTTAGAATTAGATGATGTTGGGTGCTCTGAATATTTGAATGAGATGCCGAGTCCTTACATAGATAACGTTAATATGTTCTGGCATGCTAGTTGATTTTGGTTGACAATGTTTAATACCATGTTTATTCTCCAGAAGAATTTAGCCCTTTCCCTTGATATTTTGAACCTAAGTGTCATTAATTATGCCTTGAAAAGAAGAAAGTCAAAAATTTCTGTTTTGGGCTAAGCAAAAAGGAAAAAATTGTGATACCCAATGGTATATCTTTATCTTTAGTTGTGTGAAAGAACACATACTATCTGATATGTCTGCATGCAGTGCAGAATGCAGAAATGATTAATGGTGAGCCAATGAGCTATCTCCAAACTTGAACTCATTTGCCTTATTTCCACTTATTTACCTTATTTGAAATAGGAAAAGCCACTGGCAACTGTTCCGTTACAGAAATAAGAGTAAGATATAGCATATCTGCATTCTCAAACACACATACAGCGGTATGCTCTGACCTGCCATGAAGAGTGCATCCCCAGGTGTAAAGCTCACCATCTCTGACCACTGCAGCATGGCAGTTACCACAGGATGCCAGTCCAAACTGTAAGGCCAGCTGCCTTTTGGGTCTATCTTCTGTTTCCTGTTAAAATGATGGTGAATGGCTGAAGATTTCTATATTCTATTGCTTCTGATTACTGGATATTTCTTTACTAAATTTGTTATGAGTGTAGCAAAGATTATAATTCCACAGAGCAATGTCAATTAAGTCAATGTGATGAAGTAAAATTTCTTTATATTTTTTTGATAAAATAATTATGACAAAATACTCGCACACTCAATTACATTTTCAATAAAAAATTTTGCTTTAATAACACTGTACCTTATGGCTACTATGGAAATCAACAATAAACAGTTGCCATGTTGGATTATTTCACAGTATTCTTATGTATTAATCACTGTTGTTTCTAATAGGTGCTTGTGTAGATTCTCCAACTTCAAAGGGATGTCCCATTATCCTGAATGAGTTTATTATTATTTACTGTCAGACAGTACTGTTGACCTAATACTACAAAGCAGGCAAAAACACAAGCGATGCATCCTTGAAATTGCTCTATAAACCAGTCATGATGCAGATTACAGGTAGTCCTCGACTTACGACGTTGATCCGTTCTTACCCGGCGTCGTAAACCGAATTTCGACGTAAGTCGCATCATACGTTCATACAGTACTGTACCATAATAACAGTACAGTACTGCAAACACTTAGCCTATCCAAACACCTATATTAACAGAGTGCCCTACATAATTATCAATAAACATAAGTCACTCTATGACTTCCGCTGCACGTGGAATGAGGAGCACGTACAGTTCGACTCACTACGCTAAACCTCGTAAGTCGGAATGAGCGTCGTATAATGCGTCGAAACCACGAAACGACGTAACTTGAGGACTACCTGTACAAGACTTCATATCTAGCATTGCTTTGCTGTAAATTAATGTCAAATGTTGATAATTATCCCCACCTCCACTAAACATCAGATCCAATCTAACCTACCTGCAGACTGTTCTCTAAATCAAACTAAGGCAGGATCAGGAATAGTTAACCATAACCACTCTGACTTGTCTACAGTGTTTTGCTCCAGCAGGCTAGCTGTTCTCCAATATAAAATCTCAAAACAAGGCAGGGTTAAAAAAAAACAACTAAACCCTGACAAAAAAAGTAATTGAAAGAAGGAAGATCAAACATTCATGCTCAAGAACTCATACAGAGAATATTTTTTGTTATTCCCTATCCAAGCGGCCAAACAAACAATTACAAAGTAAATTCAAACAGCTGCACGAGATGTCTGCAGCCCCTCAGAAAAGTGAGGCTTTACAACATCCTTTGGGTTTTAAGTTCAAAGTTAAAACTACTTTTTCCAGTCTTGTTAATCTGATCAATGGGATAGATTTATCTCTACCCTTCTCCACTAAGCTACCCCCACTTAGGTCCTTTCAATTTTTCTCTCTGGTTTTCTTTACCTTCTTTGTCCAGTCTTACTAATCTCATCTGACTGGTCATTAACTGTAATAGATTTATCGCTACCCTTTCCACCAAACACCTTGGCAAATACTTTCAATCGTTCTCTTCTTTTTCATCTTACGGAAGAATGAACAAGTAAAACCACAATGACATTTGCTGCTTAAAAATAGTAGACAAGTAGTTATCTACAAGGACTCATTACGACCAGAAGTGTCAAAGAATAGCTCATTAAAATTAAACCTTTCTCAAGAATTTGCTCTCCGTCTTTGATTAATAAGAATTACTTTTTGTCAAAAAAAAAAAGTCTGTTTTTCAATTGCATGTGTGCACCATGTACACATAGATACTTGTATGCCTCCCAAATAAGACCTACACGTATGTGTAGGGGGGATTTCAAACACTCATCTAACAGGCTTTATGGAGTGGCCATACATCGATCGCATTGATGCAGACAAGAAGTCTAGTCTTATTTTGCTGTTTGGTCTAAAACTCAAGTTATCACAGCTTCTAGCATCTAGATTCTAGACCATCCTAATTGCAGTGCACCTTCCCACACTAGAGTTCTGCATGGGTGTAGCAGTACAAAGGAGATTCTTCAAGACATGAACAAATACAAAGTTGCAAATCACTGGTGTCTGGTGGCTGCCCATATACATTCCAACAGTCAGCACTGCTTGGAGTCCAGCCTGATAGCGTTTGTTGAAAATGAGAAAAGTATATAGCCTATATGTCTTAATACACATTATCTCTTAATAACCAATTTCAAATATTCTGTAGAGCGTAACAACAAGCTATCTGCTCAAACTGCATACAAAAAGGCACATTTTTAGATCAGTGGTTCTCAAAGTGTGGTCCGTGGGCATAAATCAGGTGGTCCGCGGCTGACAGTAGTCATATGTCAGCAAAGTGATGTTTAAAGTGATGCATTCCTCGCATTAACATTTTAATTACAAAGAATGAGGTATGTAGTTTTATGTCAACTTATTACTATACTACTGTCACAGAAGTACATTATTTTTGAATTGTAATGAAACAAATGCGGCAATTTAAATTTGAAATTCATAGTACAGAGTGATTTTTAGGACTTGGTGTTCCGCCATATTTTTGACTTATGTAAAGTGGTCCGCGGTCCGAAATACTTTGAGAACCACTGATTTAGATAATAAAAGTAAATTAGGATTTAACAGCAAAATTAAGTGTAATACACCAATTGAACTGAAAATAATAATAAATTTTAATTATTAAATAAGAAAGTTAAATATTCACAACCATGAGTCACAACAGTTAAGTAAAAAAAACTAGGTCATCAAATCTTCGTCCCCAGTAGTGTCACCACTGCACACAACACTAGCAAGACAGTAACAGTGAGCTATCTCAAGGTGTTTTATACAGAGTATGAAGAATACATTGTTTAGCATTATTACTGCTGCCAGGATATTTACAGCTATACCATGATGAACACACCAGTTAGTACTTGGATGGGAACATCAAATACTGTTGGAAACCCTTTTCTACAGCTGCTCTTGCAGATAAAGTTGTATTTTATTATATCCACATACCTTCTTCAGCAACTAAATGAAATGTTGGTATAACAATTAATGTATTGTATTGCACCATGATTGCTCTCAGTGTAGCATGCAAACTGCAAGACTGTCACGACCGGCTGTCCGACTTGCACGTTCTTTCAAATAATTAAACTCGAGATCACTTCAGGTTGGGACGTCCATTTAATAGTACACATGAAAAACTTCAACAATACATATCAAATACATCCAACTTCCTAATAACGTAAGTTACCATGCACTAGCATACACCATATATGACTAAACGGGTAAAGAGAATTCAATTCAATTCAATTCAATGGAACTTTATTATCTCACTAGGAGAAATTATATGACGTGGTATGACAACTGGCAATAGAGGTTTTTGGTTCTAGGAACAGGACAAATGATGGATTTTTCCAGGTATTTGGTACAGTACTCACTTTTACAGACCAAGAGAACAACTGAGTAAAAACACCAGACAGCTGAGTCGCACAGTTTTTCAACACTCTTCCACAAATACCATCAGGGCCACATGCGTTCCTCACATTCACCGGTCTAAAAAGGGATAAAACAGCGTTTTCCTTAATCACAAAGTCATCCAATTCGCTCCCATGCTGCTCCTCCCCTACTCTCTCCTCCAGTGCAGAAATCACCTTAAATAACTCCTCCCCAACATCATCCCTCTCAAAGCGACAATAAAATGCATTCAGTTTGTTTACATAATCTACTCTGTAGGCAGGAATAAGACGTACAGCGTTGTGATCGGACTGACCGATTTGAGGGAGCTGGATGGATTATATAGAGAAGTCTTATAGAGCACTATTCAAAACGCTAGACAAAAGTCAGAGTGCTCATACATATGCAAACACTTACGGTTACAGTTCGCCAGGGTCACCTCATCGAACATAAAAAGGTCCGGCGTATCTCAGTCCATGATGAGCGTACAAGTTCCTCACGCACATTCGAACACACTAATACACATATTCCATCGAGATATCCGTAGCTGGCACACTCCAAGCTACTCCAAGAACATACTCCAAAGATATCCGTAGCTGGCACACTCCAAGCTACACCAAGAACATACTCCAACGATATCCGTAGCTGGCACACTCCAAGCTACACCAAGAATATACTCCAAACTGCGAGCCCGGACGCTCGGGTCGCAGACAGCACTGCTGGACGTCGACGGGCAGAAATCCGCCCCGGACGCCGACTCAGGATGAAACAAGCACAGGGAGGCTCTCGGGCCTGGCCGCTGCTAAGGACTTCACTGGTACCTCTAGTGGGCCCGCTCCAAAAGTTCCTGTAACTCGGTGTTTAATTAGTCTAGCGAATTTATAACTTATACTATCATATACCGAGCCATAAGGTCTAGTGAAACATTTTTACTTTTAGAAATTAAGTCACCTTTATAAACAATTTAGAAATGCGACTTTAAATTTAGAACTTCGGCAAATGTTTAATCTATTACCTTGTCTAGGCAAGGAACTTAATTCACTGATTCCCGGTTTCTGTACACATACATCAAGACCATCCGTCTCGGCGGTTTCGTTGGGAATGCTAACTCGCGGTTCACTCAGCCAGAGCGTGAGGCGAACTCTTGTCACTACTTTGTTGCGAGAGGCACGGGGATTTTACTATAAGCGGGCACTGTCACACGCTCAGACACTCCCGCCAGCACACGTCCGCTACAAAGACATTTTACTGCCATTTAGAATCAATGATTACTGTAATGATTTTACCAAGGATTTTCCTGATCAACAATGTTAAGGACACTGATCTAAAAACCTTAAGATGCTGAGCTGTAGCCTTTTTTTTTGGAAACTGGTACAGTGACAGACAAAGGATTAAGTATGAATCAAGAGCACTGCAATAAACATTAGATAATGCCTCCAAGTTGATCTCCAAAGAAACATCATGTTTTGCTATAAATATCATTATGACCTGGAGCCTTGCTCATCTTCACTTGCTTAAACAGTTATGACACTTGCTCTTGACTTATTTCAATCTTTTAGACAGGATTGAGAGACTTGAGCACTTTGTCAATCTCAGAACATAATTTCTATTTCTAAAAATGAGCAAAGAATGTATTTAAAGCCTTTAGCAGGAGCTCTACTATAAAAAAAAATGTTTTTGCTTTCAAGTATCAAACCATATTTTCAAAATGGTTATTTTCTTGACACCCTGCTAAGCTTCACAAATTCTACCTGTACAAAACTGATTCTCTACTACATCCTTACACTGCACTTTGACCCAATGAATAGTATTGTGGATCTGCAATGATGTAATTTACACCAAAGAAGACATACCAGGAGATGGTGCTAACCAAATCATCAAAACTGAGGTATACATATAGAAAGTTCTGTCAGTTGGTCCCCTCAAAACAGTACTGTATACTTGCAACACTACATGCAGTCCAGCACCTGGTGGTTTGTATGATGTGGGGAACCTGTTTAAACACAGGTCTACATTGGTAAAAAGTATACATGGAGATGGTATGAGTGACAGAGTCTGGGCAGGGGTATAGATCTGCAAACTTATGGCACAATTCTGTAGCAAAGACCTAGTGTGGTCTTGGCAGTGGGGCATGTAACATACAGGATGTAGGTCTTAAGAACCAATGTTAGATCACAGTGACTGAAGTCTCCTTAGATGAATTGAGGAGCACTAGGACAAATTCAGAAATTTTAATAAATGTAAAGGCAGCAGATGGAGATTCATCTTTTATTTAAGGCTAACTCATTATAGTTCTTAAACTCTATGGCCATCTGGCAATAACAACTTTCACCCTTAAAATACACATAAAAATGAATTGTTACTTCAATATTTACTCACAAAGTTTTCAGACATTACTATCATATCCTCCTGTAATTCCTTCATATCCATCCAATATTTTTGGTCACCACGTCTATGACATAAGTGAAGCACAGACGTCAAGAAGAGTTCCAGAGCTTGGGAAAGAGGTGAAAAGTTGCACTCCTGCAACACGGACAACATTTACTACTTGTGAAATAGTAAAGGAACTTACCTAAGTGTAACATGAAATTTAGGCAACATAATACAACATAAAAGTGCACATTAATTTGTTACTAATGTGCATAGTAGATTTTTAATTTTTAAAATTTTTCTTATTATTTTATAAAAGCAAAAATTACAAAAAAAAACCTTTGGAGCCACATTTTTATCAGTCCACATCATTTTGATTCTTTGACGACGTACAGGCCCAAACTTAAGACATACTTCAAAATCAATTACATTACCCTTCCATGTTCAGGCTTCATAATATGTCTCTGTGACTCTGTATTTACTCAATGGGTATGTCTTTTGTATGAGTGCCCATGCATATTGATGAATGTTAGCATGTAAGTTAAGTCAGGATTAGTCTGTTTTTAGTTTCTCTTATCTGCGAAGCACTCTGAACAAATTATTTTGGAAAAGTGCTATAATGTTCATTATTATTATTATCAAAGCAGGACTGACCTTAATTCTAAAATTGCTGACACCTACAGCTTATCTAAGAGCTTCAAGCATATAGGATCCTACCTTATTGTTTTAATTATCAATTTAAAAAATCAGCAGAAAATCGCCACTGTGGAAGCATTAGGTAACTTCTATTAGCCCTAAGTCAGTTCTAAAATGACTTTCTCTCAAACACAATTTTAAATCTACATGCCCTCCATGTGTGCCCATGTCTGGCTGACATAAGGACTCAATTTCAAATGGATTTATTAGAAAACTATTACAAAACACTTTTGTTGATAAGAAATATGTCGTTCTCCAAATGTTTCTACTTTCAATGTTATTTTGCATATATAGTAGCATCCCATGATTTTGGATATGGGAAAATTGTGTATGACTAGCATAATGTTGCATTTTGCTATGCCATATGGCTAGTTTATTGCAGAAGAATAACAAAATCATCAGAAAAAGAATTTTCAATTTTCAGAGAATTCTTTTATGTGAGCATGTGTGTGTGTGCATTGGCGTGAGTACAAGAGAGACAGCACACATGAGTTAAACTGCTGGGCATTTGTTATGCAAGAATGTGAGCATGTGAATGCAAGAAAGACAGCACACATGCATGTGCTATAACTGTTGGGCAATATTTTTTTTAAATAATGTCAATGCTTCTCCCAAAGTCCTGACTCAAGAAGTAAACCATCCTATAATATTCATCATAAAAATATACCTATCAGATATCTCTGGAGCCTTTATATGTGCTTTTTCCTTTAAATAGGACAAATGGAGACAGTGTATCGATGTGCATACTTACTCTCTGAACATCATGAGAGCCATCACTCATAATGGATGTCAAAGAAGTTAAGCTGGTAGTTCTATTGAAATGATAAAAAAATGAAAGGATATTAACCTCATGATAAGCATGATCTCATGGATGACTTTGCGAGTATACTACTCGCAGAAACTTAAGTGCTAGTTGCAGTTTTGAGATACTAATTATAAATCCTGCAGTAAAGCACCATGGAATGAACTGGAAAATGTACAATGTACAGTAAGATTAAACTTTACTCTTACTGCATTTGTTTCACAGTGTTCCACAATGCTTTAAAATGCATGAAAATCACAGAAAATAAAGTGAATAAAGCAAATTTACTTGCAAACCAAACCTTCCATTGCACAAAGTGCAACTTATGACTGTGCAAGCCATAGATGCTTTGAACAGTGGACTGGTTGTTTAGGGGCAATAAATATTTCAATGGGATGAAAACAGGGCTAAAACAGCTCTGCCCAACAGAATCATTACTGCAGAAAGTCTGAGAACAAACACGAGAGACCAGCAGACCATCAGCAACTACTTGCAGCAGTACAAACTGCGTTACAGAACAGATGCCATCCACATTCCACTGACACAGACACTCCACCAGGCAAAAAATGCAGCAGTGCAGACATTACCATGTGACAAGGCAACAGTGTAGACATTATTACCATAGGACAAGGCAGCAGTTGGACAGAGTGCAGGTTCCTTCTGGTCTACAATGATGCCAGACAATGAGTATGGAAGTGCCAAAAAGAATGATTCTTCAATGTCTGTGTTTGTATGATGGATATCATAGAAGCTCTAATGGTTTGGGGAGGGATCTATCTTCATGGCAAACTCCCCCTTCACCTCATTTGTGGTGCTGACTGGCATGGAGTACATCCTGGTACATAAACAAGACTGTGCAGCCTCTCATCATGCCAGTTTTAAAGGAATAGGTCTAGGCTCCATGCTGCAAAATGAAAATGTCATTCCACAATTTGCTCATGTGGTAACTAGTTTCTCACAGCAGCAGCAAATTCAGTAGTTTGACTGGCTATCACGTACACCTGACCTGACTCCAGTTGAACATATCTGGGACAGGTCAATAACACACAGGCAAGAAATATGGTCCAGCTGTTCCAGTTCCTGCAGTAGGAGTGTCTGACCATCCCTGAAGTGACTAGTGACACTTGTTCAGTCTCTGCATTAAAGATATACTGAATGTGTGTCAGCAAATGGTGACTAAACTTGCTTTGATTTTTCTGTGTGAGATTTGGTCATACCAGACTGCCAGTATCTTTGAATGGAACTAGTCTGCAAATGAAATTCTCTCCTCACTTTACATCATATCATGAAATTCAAATAAGTTATATGAACAATCACGTTTGTTGCAGCTGATTGATGAAAGATTTATTTCTATATTGTCCTTAACATTTTGTGAGTAGAGTATTGACATCACTCCTCTTTGATAAAAATATTAATAAGTCATGTAATTAATCAAAGTTAATCAAAATTTCTATAAGTCAATAAAAACGTAAATTTGTATAATTCTGAATAATTTCTCAAATTAATTTTTCTGGGACCTAATTAAGCCTCACCATAAAAAAAACAAACAAAAAAACAAACAGGTGGTGATGTAGCAAAGCAAAAACACCATTAAAATATTTATGGGTGTGATCGTATAAAAACTGATGTTCAAAAGACAAATAAGAATACCTCACAAAGTGCACTATTGTTTTTCATATATAAAAATAGAAAGCTGCATGGTTATGCTTTTATCCCCTTGCCATCCATCTGACTGTTTTATGTATATACATACACATCCATCAATTATGCTTTAAGAAAGTCAAAATCTTTCCTGAGAGAAATTATACTGTTATTCTTCCTAACTTCCTCCCCAGACTTAAAAAAGTAAGCATAAACTTATCACTACCTTAATTGTTTATCTCACCATCTGTCCAGCACTCACTTTTGGCAAGAGGCAACGTACCAACAAAAGAAGATATAAATGCTTGTGCAAGATAGTAAACACTTTTTGAACTTCATACCATTAAGACAAGTTTCACGTTTTACTCTTGTTAATTTTGGAGAGAAATCTAGCATTATCATTTGCTGTTGACCAACAGAATGCATGAACAAGCTGCATGAGATGTCACCTTCTACACATGCTAAACTGAACTTAAACCCACTTACCTCTGATGAATGACAGCCTGCTGTTTCAGTAGCATCTGGACGAGAGGTCGTGAAGGGTCAAGACTCATGGCCAAGCTTTGTAGGACAGGCACATCCAAATCAGGTAGACACTGATGTATTACTATTGGCTCCATCAACACCAGCTTTGGTTTGGTAACCAGAATCTCCACTAAACTTTGTCCACTCAAACTGGACAGCATGCCACCTGGAAACATAGCATAAGAGAACAATATTCAGTTGCTTTCTTTACTACTTGTGCTTACCAAAAGTATTGTAAAGTCTTTTCTTTACCATTACTTATAGCCAAGGCTTTTTTCTAAGCAATGATGGATCCTAATTCCTATGTACATTAAATTTCTTAAGTATATTAAGTTTCTAAGTATTCCTTAGTATGCAGGACTGGCCCCATCTATTTGATTTTGCTGGGTTCACTTATAAGGTTTATAGTTCTGTAGCTATCATCTACCCATTCACCGTAACTTTGATTAGGTAAGAATACCCATCCTTAAGATTTCATACTTATTGTTATGAAAACTGACCACAGTAACATTAAGTAAACACATCCATCCTTCAGATTTAATAGTTTTTATGCATAAATGGCCTATTAAAAAAACCCTCTTACCATAAGCAGTTTTCAAGACATGAGCACTAAAGCCATGTTCCAGAAGGGTCAAAATGGACTGGTGGATTGGAATTTGAGCATGACTAACCAAACACTCCAGTGCATCCACCACAAGACCCCGTGCCTGACACCATTATAAAATTCAAAAGAAGATTTTAATATATCACAATAAAATCATAATGCGTTATTTAACACACTGAAAACACTTTGTACACATCCTTCAGCTCTTCATAGTACTGTCTGTGATATTGCCCACCATTTTAAATACTTTTAAGTCCAATCAATGGGAAAAGGTATGTAACATCCCACTGTTCTTGTTGAAGCACTTTTTAAGGGAGTTGCATCCAAGTGAAAATGTTCTTGTTAATTCTATTTGATACTTACCAGACAACCCAACTATTAGGAACTTAAGCCCCACAACTGCTCTTGAACCTAACAAACTACCATCCCTGGTCAGTGGCATTGGTGGTCATGGCTGCTAGAGGTTCAGATGTACCCTGTGCATCTGCCATCAACTGCTAAACAAAGGTTGGTTAAAAGAGCTCAGCCATCTTTTTGTAAATCCTGAGAAGTCAACCATTCTGAGGAAGTGACACCTTCCAACAAAAGATGCTGCAAGTGCTAGCACATACAGCTTCTCTACTAAAGACTACAGTGGTGGGCCTTTGATCAGTCTCAATTGTTTTCCACTACCCCAGCAAAGAAAAGTTTTCTTGAAAGGGCTAAGCAGATAACAGCCAGGTGTGATGATGTAGCCTCTGTGAAATTAGGTGGAAGAGAGACTGTTGTGGCTGCTTTAGGAAGCTGAAAGACAAGAAGCTTGCATGGCAGGTCCAGCTCAGCCATCCATGACCTGTTCTATCACACTGGAGTTTCCTATTCCAGCAAGTAGCCAAATGATTCCCATGTGTCTAGAAGAGTACCTGACATGTGATGGAAACCAATGGGTGGGGACCATTCTGTGGAAGAAACCTAATACCAGTTGCTGCGGTGTTCACCTATATGTTAAAATGGCCAGTCAATGTGATGGGTGAATGTTTTTTTTGTTTGTGTTTTTTTGCTGTGCCAACAGCTAAGGCCATATCACAGAGAGAAAAAGTAATATTACTTTATTACTTTAATATTACTGAGAGAAAAAGTAATATTACTTTAAAAGGTTGAGATGCTAATATCCCTGGTAATATAATAACATTCTTAACAATGACCAACACAAGGAATCAAAATTACAAAATGATATGTAATGTGTAAGAAAAATGGGTGTTGGGGCCTAAAAGCCACCAACAAACCAGAAACTAAAAAAAAAAAAAATCTGGCAGTATATAAATAATGTAATCTTATAGTAAAAGCCTATCTTCTTTAAATGTGAAAAAATAGCTGCCGATGGGATGAATCAAAACAAGAAGTACCAAAAATCTGATGTAAAAAATTTCTTTTTGTCGGGTACTCTGGAGACCAAAACATGTTACTAATATATGCAATATCATAAAAATTCCCCGACAGCCTGGTGGGGGTTCACCTCATAAAAGGTGCGACTGCGTGGCATAGGTGTGTCCTAACCGTAGTCTTGTAAGAACTACCTTCTCCCACCGCAAAGGACAGCATGAAGGCAGTCAGTCTGAGACAGGGAAGGGTGCCGTGTAACTTATTTTGGCCAAATTGTCCCATTGGGGTTGCCACAGAGACTAAACATAGGCCGCGAAGATAAATTTACAGTCCAATGACACTAGCAATCGCAATTTACCAGAAGACTGGCAAACAGGCCTTGGCAGCCTGGTCCGCTCAGACATTGCCAGTAATACTAGCATGGCCATGGACCCAAATGAAACCAATGTCCTTCTGGTGACGAATGAGAACCACATGAATTTTGTGAAGCTGGACCATGAAAGAGTGGTAAAAACAATTAGAAAGAAGAGCTTGGAGGGCAGAAAGGGAGTCCCAAAAAATCAAAAAGTTATGCTCTGAAGAGCGGCGAACGTCATGCAAGACTAGCAAAGTGGAATGAAGTTCCAAAAAGAAAACAGAGCAACCTTCCTCAAGTCGGCCTGAAGAAGTCTACTGGTTGTCAGGACGAAACTGCTGCTGCAGCTACAGAGTTAGTTGGAGTTTTACGCCAAGTCAGCAACTGAGGCTAGGTTATGATGAAAGCAATGTACAGCTGCCAAAGTTCCTTTTTCAGGACTTTTGTAACCATCAGTATATTATTTGTTTAGTCCTTGTTGCTTCTCGAGTATAGAACTCATCATTTACTTCTGGGGCCACAGAAAAGGATTAGGCATACATGCTAAGAAGGGTGACATGGCCTTCACTGGAACTGCAGCAGAGTCATAAGGCAGCCAGGCTCTTCAGTCTTGTCCACCTCAGAGCCAAACCAAAGGTTCACAAAACTCTCATCGGGCGCATGCTGACTCTGCAGCAATTAAAACAGAACACATTTTGACATCAGAGAGGAGAGGGGGAAAGAGTAGAACATAATGTCTGTACGGAGCTAAAAACAAAAGACCGTTGGTTGAATATCATTTGTAGGTAATGAAAGAATATTCTGAGTCTGCTGACTGATGGAGGAGAGAGTTTAAAGAAAGTTGAGATGAAGGAAACGTTTGTTGAGTCAGTGGACGCCCACTATGAGGCGAGTACGGAGTTTAATAGTTATGTGAGAGTGCTCTTACAAGAAGAAAAAGTTCATTCTGTGAAAACCCGCTGTGAAGGGGCAAGTGATTTATATTTGTGATGGTGATCTTCCCTGGATTTTGTTGAAGTGACCAGTCATCTTACTTTAGAAACAGTATATGGAAACTAACCCTACAACACTTTGCCATCTTACCAGCATAAACCCAAGCTGGTGATTGATAAAGATGGCAGTGTACAATGCCTGTGTCATCAGCACATTGTTGTATAGAAGTGAGTCATGAACTACAAATACAAGAGGGAAGATACAACATCTTGCACGTGCGAAACACTTGTGAAACTCTAGGCATATCCTGGCAGAACTGAGTATCTAATGCTGTCCTTTTCTCATGCTGGTTCTCCCAGCATGCTTTCTCTGCTTAGAAAATGAAATCTACAATGGCTAAGACATGTCCACCCTTTGGAGAATGACTGCATCCCAAAAGACATTCTCTTTGGTGACCTGGCATATGGAAGTAAAAAAAACTACTGGTTCTATGTGATAAATCCTAAGCTGTGGTACCCAACTTCTGCACGAGCAATAAGAATGTGATCTTGACACTGAGAACTGGTACAGTAAAATCTGCAATAAAAGGTACATAATTTTCATAAACATAATATAAATGCATATTTCTTAGATACTGGAGTGTCCTGCCATATGTACAGTTGTGCAGATGGATGACAGACACAGATTTAAAAAGACACAAAGGCTAAAAAGAGTCAGAGACTCAACAGGACTCAGATTAGAAATGTTGGACACCACAGCACTTAGTTTTATTATTATAGTCACGCAAAATAAGAACGTTTAGATACTTACCATAGCAAAGTCCAAAACAAGAGAGACCAAACCATATTCTGCTAGCAGATCCAGTGCAGTACTCTCACAAAAAGAAAAACTGCTGAACAGGAAGTCCCTATAATAATCATAACAATAACAACAATAACAACAGACTTTATTAATCCCAACGGGCAATTTAAACATGGGAGCTGTGCCCTGTTTCCAAAATATATTTATATGGAAAAAAAAACAAAACCCACACACACACCTACTCATCACACACACACACACCGCTGATAGTTTATCTGTGATTGAGTAGCTGGACTGCGGATGGCAAAAAAGATTTCAGATGCCTATTGCTTTTGCATACTGGCATGGCATAGCGTTTACCGGAGTTTAATAAAACAAATTCTCCCGCTAGCACATGTTCAGGTATGGACAGAATGTGGGAAGCTTTCCTAACTAATTGTTGATCACAGAAGGAAGTCAAGTCCCTCTGTTTAATACCAATATCTTGGAACAGATGTTGACAATACTATTCAAACTGTTCCTATCATGAACAGATAGATTACAAAACCAGCATACAAATGAGAAGGATAAAATAAAATGATAATAGTGATGCCATTGGCGATACTGATGGTAACTACTAACAAATAGTAGTTTAAGAAGCTGCCTCACATATGAGACATTTATGTGCTTTGAGCAAAACCAGCATACAACATTAAAAAGCAATAAGCATGTGCTATACACAGGCATATAAATTATGTACTTTTTACATGCTATTAAAAATGCAGAACAGAATTAGCCACACAGGCTTTTAGCTGAAGGAGCACCAAGTTCAAAGACAGAGAAGCTGTCATGGCTCTAGTACTTGCTGTATAGCAGTAAAGGTTCTGTAGGGTTTGAGCAGATAGGTGGGAGGATTGTTGACTATGCCACGAAGAAAGCAAGGCAGTATGCTGTGGTTAAAGGAGAATGTCTGGCGATTGTTTCAGTAATGAACAAGTCTGAGGTCTGTTTATATGGACAGGAGTTTATTCTATTTACTAACCATGAGTCATGAAAGTACCCGCAAAAAGCTAATACCACAAATTGTAGGCTTATGAGATGGGCTCTCTTATTGCAACTTTTCTGCAATGTTGTACAGAAAAAGATAATGTGGGAGGTGATTACGTGAGAAGGTTTGCTCCTTAGAAGTTGAAACAACCCATAGGTTGGTTTTGGTAGTAGGTTTATCTTCTTATCATTATTCCTTTATGCTCCCGGTGGAGCATAGAGCTGCAACCACATTGCCATTGGATCCGGTTCTGGGCGTCCCTTTCCAGTTGGGTCCATGTCATGCCAGCTGCCTCCACTTTGCTGTGGACTGATCTCCTCCAGGTCTGTCTGGGTCTACCAACCCTGCGCCGCCCCTTTGGGTTCCAGACTAGAGCTTGCCTCGTTAAATTGTCGGCCAACTTTAAACCAATCCAGCCCCATTTCTGCTTCTTGATGTCTGGGCTGGCAGGTTTCTGGTTGGTTCTCTCCCACAGGTCTGTGTTGGAGATCTTCTCAGCCCATCTGATGTTGAGGATGTGGTGCAGACATCTGTTGACAAATGTGTGAATCTTGTTGGTGATGGTGTTTGTCACACACCATGTCTAGATCCATATAGATGGACTGACTTTACGTTTGCTTTGAAGATGTGGATCTTGGTGTGTTGGAAGCCTTGGAGTTCCAGACTGGTTACAGGATGTGGAATACAAACCTGGCTTTATTTAGTTGGCTTCTTACACCTTTATCTGCACCTCCATCTCTGCTGACTGTGCTGCCAAGGTAAGTGAAGCATTCAGTCTCTGTAATACATTCCCCATGTAGTTGGAGTGGTGCTTCTTGTTCATTGTTGATCTGCATTGCCTCTGTCTTCTTGATGTTATTAGGCCAGTCATCGCTGCTTCTTCTGAGAGCTGAGTGAGCTTTGTCTGTGAATGTTGCTGCTTGTGGGACAACAGGCTGATGTCACCTGGAAAGCTGAGATCCTCAAGTTGAATGGAGAAGGTCCACTGAACGCCTGTGTTGTTCTTCTCATGATTCAATCTATAATGATCAGGAAGATTGTTGGCAAGAGCATACAACCTTGCCTCACTCTAGTCCTCACTGCGAATCAGCTCGGTCAGCTTCCCATCGAGGATCATGTGGCCTGTCGAATCCTCATACAGCTGCTGGATGATGGCAATGAACTTTGGTGGAAATCCGCAGTGCTGCATCAGCTTCCAGATGGTTTCCCTGTCTATGGAGTCAAAAGCCTTCTCAAAATCCACAAATGTCACGTAGAGTGGCAACTGCCATTTGATGGATTGTTCATTCCTTGTGCTGTTTCTCTTTTTTTTCCCAGGTAGTCTTCCATGTCTCCTGTAATTCTGTCCAGTGGTTTGCCACTGTTACTTCAAGGAGTTTCTCCAGCACCGCAAACCTGTTTTTAACTTCGCAGTTGAATTCTTCTTCTTGCTTTCTGCAGTCAGTAGGCTTATAAATATGCTTAAAAAACAATTTTGGATGGGAAGGAAAGAGAAACAGGAAAAGGTGGGTAAATGACAGGGACCCCGAGGGCAAGAGCATCTCATGTTGAACCTGTTGAAGTGAGTCAGTAAGTCCGAGTTTTCAAGTATGAATGTTGCTATGGAATTTTTGCAAATTTATGCATGTGACTTGTGTATGATGTAAATTACTAAATGTAAATTATTCAACAGATATATTTTGACTGGTAGTATAGTGATAGCTGTATAAATATTAGATAATAAGGACTTCTGTATATGTTTTTGTTTCTTCATCTATTGGTATATTGAATCTTGCTGAAGATTCGAGAAGGGCAGCAACTGGGATAAAGACTCACATCTGACAGAGCAGGTTTCAAAGAGGACAATTAATGAAAAAAAAAAAAGTGTAATGACTAGACTTTCCTTTATGGGAGAAATTATAATCTTAATTTTTATCTTAGTGTATACCTTAAAGTATATTAATCATTTTATTTACTGAAGAATGGTTGATGTTATATTTCCTATTTCAGATTTTTGTTGGTGTTTTTATCTGTTCTAAAAAATGTGAAGTTGCATGTGACAGGTTCCCATGTCAGACAGATATGAAGCACTGAGGTACCCGATCAGAACAAAAGAAAACAACACAGGCTCAGAAGTTGTATGGCAATGTAGAGGAGCTACATTCACAGCAGCATTAATCAAGGGAACCGCTGTGTCCATCAAAGACAGCAAATGAGATAATGACAACAAAAAAGGCTCTCCAGGGCTTTTTGCATTCCTCATGGTTCATCACCTGTTTTTAGTCAGACAATAAAGTTATCCATAAAGGGTGCCCTATTTCATCTGTGCTGTTCAACATTTTGAAGAGCATCACATAAGAAATTCCTCTCCAGATGTGGTAGATCAGCATGCAACTTAAAATTTGCCTATGATGCCGATATCATGGCCAGTAGTAACAGACTGAGCAGAGAAGCTTGACATGAAGACTGACAAGAGCAAAGTCATGATCAACGACAAGTGATGTTGGCCATTTTCAACATCTTTGGTAACAGTAAAGCAGAGATCCATGTACATGGACAACAGCTGATAGATGTCAACTGCTTCAAGGAGCATGCAGCCAGGATTACCTGTCCTCAGATGGCAGCCCCATGGCAATATAGTCCTTTAGATCCTTTTGATCTTTTGAGAGGGATTTTTGTCCTCGTGCTAAAGAAATAACTATCTACTCCTTGAGCGGATGAAACTTCCGTCAGCTCATACACATTTATTCAGAGAAGGTAAGAAGTTGTGGTCAGCACATGAGTGGAAGCTTAACATCACATCAAAGAAAACACACTTTTCGAAAAAGTAGTTTTTAGTGGATTCCAAGGTCGGCTAAGTGTGGGTGTGTAGTATATGGAAAGAAAAAAAAGAAGAACGCAACATGAGGTATATTAGATTAGATAGGACATCGGACAAGAGCTAGAATTGCAGTAGCAATTCTTCTTGGAAACTGTTATCCTTTTCCCTGGAACAACAAAGAGGAATGGACTGATTGGTGCTAGGGCTTTTAGGAGATGCAACTAACCAATGGTCCGGACGCAGTGTTTAGCCATGTAATCAAAAAGCAAATCAGTCTGACCACAGAATTTATGGTGCCATGACCTGGATCTGCTTTTGGCTTGGAAAAAAACTGATCAGACTGGCTATAATATATAAAAAAAAAAATTATTTTTGTGCTCTTTTTGAGCAAGTATAGTTACCTGAAGCTTGTCGTGACCTGTGTGTTGTTACTCTTGGCATGTGCTGATATATAAATATAACAAAGTAGCAGAATATCAGAAAGTAACTTTCTCTCTCGCCCCATCACTTCTGATGCTGTAGAATCTGATCCAATGTTCTGAAGAACCCGCTTTAGCAGCATTAGCATTTCCTGCAAACAACCTTGATGGGCAAGGCTGGCTATTCGCTTGGCATGCTGGCACTGTCAGGACATAAAATTAGCAATGCATGATAATTATACAGTAAAACCTCTGTATCAAAACTGGGTAAAATCCACCAAAATCATACCTTTGAGGGATCATTATAGGAAAATTTAACCAGTCTGCTTTCATTCTGTGAACCATGACTTTAAACACCTATAAACTCATGCTGATTTATATAAATGTTAAAATAATGCTCTTAAAATCTATATCATACTGCTTTTTTTTGTCGTTTTCCCTTTCACTTGGTCATGCTTCTTGTGCCATTATTAGGTTGTACCGAAGATTTATGGGAGAACTAACTGTCCAGGTAAAAGCAACTGATCAATACACATGTACATTCTCTTAAAATGCACATTGTTTAGTATGATTTATGCAAAAAAATGCAATAAACCAACAGTTTTATTTTATAGACACATGACCTCTGCAAAATATTATTAATGAAACACTATTGATAAGAGTTTCTAAACAGAAAACAATGATGGTGAGGGGCGGTGAGGGAAGGTTGGTCATTTCAACCGAACTATAATTATCGACCTCCTGCCCGAGTCGAAACAACTTAGCAATGACCATATCGTTTCACAAAAGACCACATCATCCCAACATCGAAAGTCAAATCAATCAGGCTCTTAGGCTACATGAATGCCCAAGGACCTGTTTCATATCAACTTAACATCTGCACATACATACCTCTAAACTAAAGAATGATGAAAACAAATGCCCCAACCCTCCCTGCAATAAAAGATGATTTAAAAGAAAATGGTGTTATGCGTCGCTGTGTGAGTTGTTCATTAATAGCTGCTCCGGTCATCAGAGATTGATTTGTTTTTTTTAGTCTGGATAGATTCAACTTTCTGTATTGGGGGGATAGTAGCTATGACTGCAGCGATATGGTAGCTATGACTGGAGCAATGTGGTATGGGTTGAAATGACCGGTGCCTAAATGAACAAGCAATTCTCTCAAAGGAAATTAAGTCATTTCCACATAAAATTGCAATATAGATTAAGAGGCCAGCCAGAAGTCTATTTTACACTGTACTAATTTTTTTCAACACGCAGCTTTTATGAAAAAAAGTTGTAATAGAGGATAAATTGTAGGTCTTGAATTATGTTGGGGAGGTAGTCGTAATAGAGAGGACGTTTATATAGTGAAGTACATCTATGAAGAATGTTTAGGTCATAACTAAGAGAGGGGTACAACTGGGAAGGTCTAAATAATTAAAAGAAAGTTTTACTCTACTACTGAATCAGTGTAACACTGTACACTCTTCTGAAGCCTTCAATGACAATTTTTTAACAATGATCAACTTTATTGGTCCCAGTGGGCAATTGAAACATGGGAAGGTGCTCTAGTTACAGTAAGTTAAAAATAAAAGTAGAACAAGTTCATTGCAAGGTGCAGCGTTAAGATGTACATTAGCATGTGAAAGAAAGGAAAATTATATATATACTATCAAACAAACAACAACTTGCACCAAGAATAGCCATGTGAGAATCTACAACATCACACACACACCAATGACATTTCATATGAGGTTGAGCAGCTGGACCGCAGATGGCACAAATGATTTCAGGCGTCTGTTACTTTTACATACAGGCAGGGAATAGCATTTACCTGAGCTTAATAATACAAATTCTCTCATTAGTACATGTTCAGGTATTGACAAAATGCGTGAAGCTTTCCTAACTATTTGTTAATCACAAAAAGAAGCTAAATCCCTCTGTCTGACACCAATTATCATAGAACACATAGACAATACTGTTCAGACTGTTCCTATCATGTACAGAGAGATTGTGAAACCAGCACACAAATGAAAAGGATGAAAGACTCTCAATTAACGACTGGTAGAAACGGCCTAAGATTGCTCAACTAACTGAAAAATAGTTGAGTTTACGAAGAAGGTACACTGAACAATTTGTTAAACGTGGCCAACAAAGAATGTACTTCTCTCTATGTCAGTGAGTGTGTGTGAGTGAGAGGGAGGGAGAGAGATAGTGAGCAGATATGATTTTAATGATGGTGAATGAATCATTAAGACGCATTTGATGCATGGGAATTCATGTGTGTAAGTGCCATGAGTCTGTCTTTGATTGTGTTGATCAATTCCTCTGGCCATGATGCTGTGTCATCTGAAGGTGACCTAATGCAGATTACCAACCGTGCCTATTTTGCATTTATATATGTGGGTATATTAAAAACTCTGTCCACTGTAATCAATATTTATATGTATTTTATAAGAACTCAGTTGTATTTTGCTTGCACATGAGTACCTGCAAATTTTGCTTGCAATGGCCTTTGCAGATCAAGCTGTATTGTAAATTTAAATATTAGAGCCTGGATTTTATATGAATTATTTTAATATGCACTCTTAAATTTCTTGCTGATTTTGTATAACATAAAAATTCATAGAAAACATGCAAAATAGCACAGCTACAATAATATTGTAATAATGCGATGGGTTTCTATCCTGTTTAATCTATGGAAATGTAGAGTTCCATGTTTGTTCTGCAAGTCAGTTCAGTTGTGAGGAGAAATCAGTAAATGTAGATACTCCAAGCTGATTTTAGAATCAATAATAAGCAAAATGGAAAGTACACAGACAAATTGTTTTTTTTATCCTGATTTCAATGATATCTAACGTTTTTTGTAGCTCAGTTTTCTAGTTTATACTTCATTAATATTTTAAATTCCACGTCATTTTATGCTCAAAACAGAAAATAAATAAAACATTGATTTTGAAAAGCCAGTACACCAACAATAAACTTTTTAAACACTTAAAAATCACTTGGCAGCACTACCCAACTGTATTAATTACAGGAGATCCATCTACTGAAAATATTGGTAACATAACTTCAAAATATCAAATATCACCAAGTATTGGTACTAAATTAAAACCTATTCTCTACCCTGAATGATGAAATTATTTATTTTTAGCTCATTTGGTTCATGCATAGGTATATAAAGTGAAAGATGCATAGGGTTAGATGCATAAAATATGTCTAGTCATAGCCAACTTTTGATGCCACTGGCCAAAATGCACTTAGGTAGTATAGTTCCAATCTAGTTTGTGCTATCTAGTTGTAAAATAAATCACATTATTTTACAGGAAAAAGAATAAATGCTTTTTATTCATGTAGTCATGTTCAAAACACAATAACAAAAATGTATACCATGTTGGAAAGTGAGAAATTTTTCCTAAAACTATGTCATAAGACTGCTGACTTTTCCTTCTGTGTTAAGTGCTGTATTAATGAGAGCATACACTCACAACTTAATAGAACACATAAAACATCTTGTTATCAATGAGTACAGCATGATAGCATTAAGAGGTATTACGTACTAGTACTGCACATGCAGAACCAAATTCAAGCAAGCCAAATGTCTTGGTCTATGCAAAGGCACATCTCAGATAATTTTAATTACAGTGAACTTTTTAATTAATGTAACAAAATGAAAGCATCAAAATACAAATTTAAAGTAATTAAATTTTTTAAACTAAACTTCCTGCTCCCAGTGTACATCTGCATGACCCAATGATGGGGTAAAACATATATTTAAATAAAACAAAAACAAAAACAAAAATAAATGAATCTGCACCTTTGAGAGAGCATAGGAACTGATCGCCTGTGAGATATGTCCCAATTTCAAGAGATGATCACCAGCACGTTCTGCCAGCAGTGTTAAATCAAGTCCAACACTGATTGCCAGTTGTTCTGCCTTGCTAATTTCCATTGCAACAATTGCCAGCTGAAGAAACAGACGCTCTGGTGACATTCTGAAAATGTGCAGAACAAAGTAATTTTCACACGGAAAACTCAACAAAGCACAGACAGAGTGAAAATGAAATGAATACTGCAATGGAAACAGAAAATACCTTACAAGTCCAGAGAAATCAGGCTAACTTGAAATCAGCCTTGAAGGAAAAGAGTACAAGTCAACTGAAATCACATGCCAAATATTGATATGCCTGACCAGGAGCCCTAGCCCACTTGTTAGTTTCAGATTAGAAAACTATGAGCCCAAATTAGGTAGTGGCAAGTCAATTTTCAAGTTGACTATTCAAATTGTTTTCGACTTTTCTGAAAGAGTAATAGCAGCAATGAAAAACAAAACAAAACAAAAAAATAAATACATGCAAATATTTGAAGTAGTTTCTGAGTTACAGGGTTTTGAAGTGATGTACCATCATGAAGGCCTGCAAAAAATCCCCAAATTTGATGCCTGACATCTGTAAAGCAGGATTGGTACTACAAAGATCGACTTGTACAGGTCGCACTAAACCTGATGCTATGGCTGCTCCAGGTTAGGTTAGTGTGGTTTAATGCCATGCCAGAAACTGAGGCCATATCACAACAAGAGAAAATGGTTATAATTAGGAAACCCCATGATAACATCCTTAACAGAACTGCCAAAATAAGGAACAATACTAATATACAAAGACAGGTGAGGTGTAAAAGGGGATGTGGCTTAAAAAGCTACCAATACAACCAAAATCCAAAACCAACAAGATATATTAAATCTTATATTAAAGCAAAAAAATAGCTGCCGATGAGATGGACCTAAATAAGAAAAACAAAGAGCTTGCATAAAAATATTGCTGTCAAATACTCTGAAGCCCAGGACAGTTTGTTAAGGACAACCTTGTTGGGGTTCACCTTGTAAAAATTGTGACTGCATGGCACAGGTGTGTCCTAACCTTAGTGTAGTAAGAACTATTTCCTCCTGTCATACACTGCACTATTTGTGACTCAACTGGATATACACTCATACACTGTACTAGAGTTCCTAACAACTCACCAGGGTCTACACTCACACACTGCACTATCAGTGACTCACCTTGTTCTACACATATACACTGCACTGTCTATGACTCACCTGGGTCTACACTCATACACTGCACTATCTGTGACTATAATGCAGCCATATAGCACAGTGTGTGAAGTGATGGGAATAGAAGAGACTTCTTTGTCCATAATTTCTGCCTCTGATAAAAGTTGTTCATGCTTGTCATGCCAGTAGAATGGAAAAGTACGGCGCCAGAAGGTGAGAACATGCTCTCCTTCTGGTAATCCCAAAGTCTGAAGCACAGCCTCCTTGTTAAAGTCCTGACAAAATAGAAAAAAAAGTTCTAAGCAAGATATGCTAAAACTGAAGTCTGGAACAATCATGAAAATTTACACCTCTCATCAGCATAGACAGCATTTTTTTAAATAGGTACTCCAAGCTGATTTTTGAATCAGTAATGAACTAAAAAACCCAAAACAAGGACAGATTTTTTTTATATTCTGATTTCAATGGTACAAAGCTTTTTTTTCTATAGCTCAAATACTCCCAAAGCTACACATTTTTTAATATTTTAACTTCCAGGTAAATGATTGCTAAAAACTGATAATGAATAAAATGCTGATTTTGGAAAGTCCATGCACAAACCGTTAAGTACTCTTAGAAACATCCATCTGGTTACCTACTACAAAGAAGTGTTTCAATTTTTTTTCACAATATCCAGGTACTGAAAGATATTGGTAATATGATTTCGAAATCAGGATTTCAAGAAAATGTCAGTGCTCTAAAACATAGCAGCGTTATTAACACTTAATTAGAAAACAAACAAAAATTTAAGAAAATGATGTAACTCTAGTTCTAATTAAGCTATAAAATTGCTTTAGGTATCGATAGATTCAGTGTGCTGAGTTTTATTTTAAAAATGTACTCATTTAGTTCTGTAAAACATGAGACTGGCATCTGTTGTGTGATCTCTTCATGTATAAAATAACAAATTTTAATCAACACCAGCAGCACAATATAAGGCAGAAAACATCCACTCACATATGACAACTTAATAATTAATTCATAGCTGTCAGGAATGGCTGTAATATCTGGAACCTGCCATATTCTGCCATCACTGGTAATTAGTAGAACAACAAAGTCCCAAAAGAACACAAAGTACGATTCTACTTCTGCAATATCATCAGTGTGTGACCAAAAAAAAAAAAAAATTTCTTCCTGATGTCTTCTCAAGAAACTGGACAACTGCAGCATAAAATGTTCACAACCTGTCCAATGTAGTATTGATGATCATAGCAGATATCCAACAGGTGGTCCCTAAGATTAAACTGTGAGCCTGACAGCTGTCTCAGTCTCAAGAAAATTTTTATGGTGTTCAGTGGGATGGGCTTGTAGGTGAGAGGACCAACTTTGACGTAGCTGCTCTACACTTTCAGATAACCTTACAAGTCCTTTGTGGCTTAAGACACATTTCTGAAACCTAATCTCATCCAGTAGCCAACCTAATGGTGGTGCATGAATTTCCTTAAGAACGCAGCTTCTAAATCAGTCTTAAGACATCTGTTGTGCTCTGACAAGGCCCACCCTGTGCTGCCACTTTTCTCATTATATCAGCACACTAGGTAGAAAGTCTTGCCTCATTAAAGTGATGCTTGCGCTGGTTTTCCAACAACTTCTCTGTAACTTCTTATGGACAAGCCTCTCTTGTTCCATATGGAAGAAAGGCAGCACCTGGCTTTTCTTCCTTGCTGCCTTCATGAGCTCGGTCTATTCCATACAACTTTTCTCAGCAAGCCATTCTGTCATCTTGTTGTGCTGCAGCATAAGCAGGAAGACTGGTGGTGGAAAGAAGCATGCTTTGACTTGATTTTTCATATGACCTGCAGAGTCCGAAAACACAATGTGCATTACCCCCCCAAAAAAGAAGGGAATGCATCTGGACCATCTTTTCCAGCACGGACGAAAGAAAATCTTGTATCTTCCAACCAAACTTTTTTATGACAGATGTTCTGTACATTTGCCTAATGGCGGCTTCAAATCCCAGCTACCAACATTTTTCTTTGTATAATTATGTGTGTGGAAGACTGAATATATCCCTTTAAATGTATGAGTTCACGTGTGTGTATGTGTTGCATGCTTTTTGGATTGGTATCACCCTTGTAAAGAGCATTAAGCCTACATGGGAATAGCACTATATAAAAATACAGTGTATAGGGCCATAAAGTCATCCATGAATTTGCTTAAGCTGCACAAAGTGCTTGGATCCCAACTTTTTGACACTATGGATTGTATGGACCTAAACATGGCTTCTCAAGACCGTTAATCACGATTTAATACGCAGCATGCAATATCGTGATCGTGAGATTACAGCACTGCTTTCAAAATGGCGACTCATAGGTCAACACACAAGAAAGGATTGTGATAAAAAAAAACACGAAAAGATGCGTTACTTTTATGCACATTTTGAGAATCATGATTTTTCTGATAAAGTTAGGGAACTCAAAGTCACTTGTTCCTAACGATAACATAGTAATTTCTCAAGTCGATGTGACAAAGCTGCTTAAGCGGGTTAGGGTTAACAAGGCGCAAGGGCCAGATGGAATCTGTGGGCGGGTCTTGCATTGGTGTGCTGTTCAACTGGGTGGAGTGTTTCAACACCTCTTTCAACTCTCTCTTGACTCAGGGCACATTCTTACACTCTGGAAACTCTCTAATATCATCCCACTCCCCAAAAAAGCTAATCCTAGTCAACCTAATGATTTTCGGCCAATAGCACTAACCTCCCTCATAATGAAAACCCTTGAGAAGATTGTCAAAAATCTTATCTTAACATCTGTAGAGAGTAAATTGGACCCATTGCAATTTGCTTATAGGAAGGGTAGGGTTTTGATGATGCCAAGTTGTTTATTTTGAACACGCTTTATAAACATCTGGAAAAGCCCAAGACACATGCCAGACTACTTTTCGCAGATTTTAGTTCTGCATTCAACACAGTGCAGCCATGCCTTCTAGCTCTGCGATTGATATCTGCTTTTGATCTACCACACCAACTGGTCAGGTGGATTGTGGATTTTTTGACATCCAGACAGCAGAGGGTGTATGTTAATAGAACTATTCTGACATTGTTGTCACAAGCACCGGGTCCCTACAAGGTTGTTGTCTATCACCCTTGTTGTTTATCTTGTATACCAACAGCTGCAGAAGTATGGAGGATAATAGCTACCTCATTAAGTTTTCTGATGATACTGCAGTGTTGACTCTTTTACAAGAACATAAGACAGATCATGGTAATGCCTTAACTGATTTTGTACAGTGGTGCGATGAGAACTTTCTTGAGTTAAATGTAGACAAAACAAAAGAATTGAACATAGATTTTAGGAGAATCAAAGATGATTTTGTTGCTCCCAGTGTGATACATAGCAAACCTGTTGAAACTGTTACCTCTTTCAGGTACCTGGGAACTGTTTTTGATTGCCAGCTTAAATGGACTCTAAACACTGAACACACTGTCAAACGTGGCCAGCAAAGAATGTACCTTTTGCGGAAGTTAAATAGCTTCTCCGTTAGCAGAGCAATTTTAGGTCATTTCTACCAGTCTTTTATTGAGAATCTTTTATCCTTCTCATTTGTATGCTGGTTTCATAATCTATCTGTCCATGATAGGAACAGTTTAAATAGCATTGTCCACATCTGTTCCAAGATAATTGGTATTAAACAGAGGGACTTGACTTCCTTCTGTGATCAACAATTAGTTAGGAAAGCTTCCCGCATTCTGTCCATACCTGAACATGTGCTAGCGGGAGAATTTGTTTTATTAAGCTCCGGTAAACACTATGCCATGCCAGTATGCAAAAGCAATAGGCATCTGAAATCTTTTGTGCCATCCAAAGTCCAGCTACTCAATCACAGATGAACTATCAGCGGTGTGTGTGTGTGATGGGTAGGTGTGCATGTGTGTGTGATTTTTTTTGTTTTTTTTGGTGTTTTTTTTCCATATAAATATATTTTGGAAACAGGGCAAAGCTCCCATTTTAAATTGCCCGTTGGGATTAATAAAGTCTGTTGTTGTTATTGCTATTGTTAACATAGGCTTAAGCTTAATTGTTGATATTACATTTCTAAGATGTACCCTCAGGGGGTTAACTGAAAAGAACCTAAATGAATAGTAAACTACCAAATAATGTCAGTACAGTGAATGTAGAGTTTTAGACCCATACCTGCTGTGTTTCTATTGCACTTTCTGCTTTCTGATTAGACAGCACCATCAGTTGACATCCTTTATGGTGGGACAAAGAGAAGATCACTCGATCTGTCAAGATGAAACTCTCAACACCTGATGGCAATTTGTACACAAACAATGGAGCATGCCACACATCACTGTCATACACCTGTAATAAACAGGTAAAAATGTAGTTACATGTTAAAAATTCCAAGCCTGACAACCGTATATAGTGAATTTTTTAAACAATAATATTCGTGTGCAATTTTTATAGCACAGAATCAAGCTCAGGGTTAGGAGCATGCACTTGCACTTAATACAAAAACTGAGTTAATGTTTACTTCTAAGAAGCAGAACGATAGGCAGCATGAGGATAAAGTACAGAGAAGACAGAGGTAACAGTTCTAAGCCGTGTATCAGTGTTATTCAGTATCATCGTTATGGAGGCTGCCACTGTAACCGATTCACACCTTACAATACTACAAAGTTAATCTGCGGTAAATCCACAAAAATTTCAAGACCATTAATCACGACTCAAGCAATATACCATGGCGGCTAGTTATCACTGTGATAATGTGAAATAATTAAAAAGCGGAAGTACAGGCAGTCCCTGAGACTATCAATGTGAGAGCCTAAAGTGACAGGTACCTGCAGAGTTGAAGACTTCTGGTCATAGGCAGTGATGAAGTGTCGACCACGAGCATACTGTGGTTTGAGAGTAACCCATTGTTGAGACTGGGCCAAATGTTCCACCGTAAAAGCTGGTCCATTTTCATCTGTACAAAAATTACATAGGATACTAAGCCCTAATTAACTAGCCTCATCTTTTATATTATCTTTGTAACCAAGTTTTGCTTCATATGTTTTGGCAATAATCACAAGATTTTGTTGTCTTCTGCAATTTGTTCACTAGGGGCTGTACTTATGAAGCAAGGGTAAGGTGCTGCCTTGGGTCAACATGAGGAAAAGTCCCTTGTTTCCAAAGTTATAATGCAATGTCCAGACCTCACAGATGTTTTATATCTGGAGCTGCCCTTATAAGGTAGTAGTAAGGGTGTTCTAGGGTAAAGAACCATGAAGTAATGTCTGTGGGATGTGAACATTACTTTATAACTTCAGAAACAAGACTTTTCCTTAAACTGACCTTGTTGTCCCAGGGCAACACCTCACCTTCACTTCATGACTACTGTCCCAGGTGTAGCAGCTCTGGAACAGTGGAACCTTAGATTATGAGTAACCTGGTCTGCAAGTGTTTTTTGCAAAACAAGCAAACAGTTTTTAAAAAATTGTAACTTGGTAAACAAGCAAGATTTCACAATACAAGCATCACGTGAGCCCCCCCACTTCACTCCCTCTCTCACTGCAGGATTGTGGGTAATTCTCTCACACTGGATTTCAGATGGCATGCCTCACTTGCCCAGTCAATAATGTATGATCATAAGAGTGTACTGCAGACAGGTGTGTCTGTACTGAAACAATGGGCCCCACCAAGAAAAAGATTGAAAATGAAACCAGTAAGAAAAAGGAGAGTATTATGATGGAATTTAAGAGGGATATGATAGAATAGCACGAACAATGTATCCAATCAAATCAAATCAAACCAGACTTTATTGTCTGTCCAGGAGACCCAGGACAGAAATTTGTCTTCGCTCACAAGGGCAGGCATACATTCTCATACAGACATCTAACACACAGTTAGGAGTAAAAATGAGTGTCAGCAGAGAGGTGCACAATGGTTGCAGAGGACGACAGCACGGCAGAGGCTCTATGAGCATACTAGTTATTCTGATAACGTGAAATTCTAAAACCAGTCTATGTAAATGATTTGCACAATACTGAACAAGAAATAAAGTGGCTACATGCTGCAAAAGGAGTCTCAATAGTATCAACGCAGCGGCCACATGTTCTGGAAGCTGTAGAAAGGTTGCTTCTCATGTGTACTTTATTTTTTGCACTCTTAATGAAACAAAAATCAATTTGAGATACCCACTGTATGCCATATTGCTCGTGCAAAGGAGAAAAACAAAACAACAATGAAGCTCAGGCAGCATGAAGGCAGTACTTTAATAATTGATACAAATAAATATTGTTGGGTTGTGGAACAAATCATCTGCATTTCAATTATTTGGGTAAAATGGAAAAATCCATTTTGATATATGAGTGGTTTGGATTATTGGCACATTCCTGGAAGGAATTATACTCGTAATCCAAGGTTTCACTGTATATCACCTGTGTAGGAAATTGGTTATTCAGAGTATTCAGAATTAGCACTTATGGGATTCAATTGCAAAACCAAGAAGTAATGCATTTTCTTGTTGTAAGGTAAAGACCTATGACACTGAGTTATGTTACCTGTACCATCCAATATAGTGTGTGGTGGAATACTGCGTGCATCAATATCAATATAGCCCAAGCTATTGATCTCACTGTCAAGTGAAAAGTGTGATGCCTGTGAACGTATTTCTAGCATCAACTTCCACTGTCCTCCTGTTACATCAGTCATCTGTATAAAATTAAAATGTATGTATAAGTATGCATGTACATACACACTTGCTGATTTTGTTTCAGGTGAATTTAATAACAGATAAGTGAAAAATAGTATAAAAGGTAAAAGACACTACACTGTGGATGAGTAAACAAAACACCATAGTAATACTCAATAGTGATGATCAGGAGCCCTATAATTTGAGTAGAAGACAATGTTTCAATCAGCTAAAAGGGTTACGTAATCACAAAAAAATTCTGCTGTATAAATGACAGTATAACTGAAGCAACTGCAGATTTTTTTTTTGTCTAATTCAGTGGGTTTTTTTTAAAAATAATAGTACAGTGATACCTCGGTTCTCGAACATAATTCGTTCCGGGAGGACGGTCGAGAACCAAATTGTTCGAGAACCGAAGCAATGAAACCCATAGGAAATAATGGAAACTGGATTAATTCGTTCCAAGCCCCAGAAAATGCCTATTTACTGGCCTAATTTGTATCTAATATGTAGAAAAACATGAGTCTCAACAAGAAATAAGAAATAAAAGTGTATTTAGTAAAACAACAAAAAAAAAAAAAATAAAATGTACTGTACAGTACAGTAAATTGTGTTTCATTTACTGTACCTGTACCAAACTTTATGGCAGGAGGGAATGAATGTGGAGGGAGGAGGAAAGGGGGATGGTTATTGTTTTGAAGGGGAGTCCTCTTCAATAAAAACAGAGGGTAACTGCTGGTGTTTCTGTTCTCTGTATCTTTTGCTGAGGAGAATCAGAATCTTGCTCTGCAGTTGCTTGTCTGATTTCTTTATGGAAGAATTTGTCAATTGTTTGCTGTTTTTTTCTCTTTGCAAAATTTTGCGGAAAGTGGACATAACATTGTCATTAAAAATGTTAACTGCTCTATTTGCTACCACTTTATCAGGGTGATGTTGTTCAACAAAATTTGCGATTTCTGCCCATTTTGCACACATTTCATGACTCTCTCCACAAAAACGTGACTCTCTCTCTCTCTGCACTCACACTGATGACGCAAGCAAGGCGCGCTGGGCCGAATGAACGCCATTCGGCTCAACTCGGCTCATCTCGGACGTTCGGATGTTCGAGTTCCAAATATTTGTTCGGATTCCAAGACAAAATTTTCTCGAATTTCCTGGTCGAATACCGATTTGGTCGAAAGTCAAGGCGTTCGAGAACCGAGGTATCACTGTATATAATATACTCGTGAGGCGAAGGCAGCTGGCATGACATGGTTCCAACTGGAAAGGGACACCCAGAACAGGGTACTATGGCGTGGTGTAGCTGCGGCCCTATGCTCCACTGGGGGCGATTAGGAACAAGAAGAAGAATGTAATATACTCACCATAAGCCAGGTGTTAAGCTGCCCATCGTCTTGCACAAGACACATTTCCTTCACATGAATATCTGTTTTGACTCTTGATACTGTCATCTGACTCAGCAAATCAATAAATAGCAAATCCCCTGCCTGTTGAATTATAAAAACTTGTTTCTATATATTTTATATTTTTATATATTTATCCCATTCATGTGAATACTAAGCACAGGTCAATGTTCAACAAATGTAAACAGAAATAATTTGCATTTTATTCACATGGAGACCTACAGTTATAGCCCAGTAAAACCGATACTTTAGTTTAATACCTTGATCTTTGTGGTTTTGAGGAACGAGAAACACAACGTTGATGATAATGATGATATTTATATGTAGAAAAGTGAATTCATTCAGTTGTAATTTTACACTTAAAAAGTAGCTAATAGCTTTCCCACACCATGATACTAAAACCTTAAATACTTTGTGATAATCATAGCTTACTTTTGTGCAAACAATAGCAATGTGCCTGTCATCCAAAGTATGCCACCAGTAAGCGGTGCACAATATACCTGCAAAATGTGTAATCATCTTCCAAGTAGGCCTAAATCACTGTGAATATTAAATTTTAAATATTATAAATGTCTCCAATGACACCTGTTGAAGGGCTGTAGATATAAAGAAAATGTTTACTTGGTTTAGAGTTAGGGTAAGGGTTAACTTCACCCACGTGTATGAACAACACTGTTTTATTTTGCTATATACTGTGAAACAGAAATGCACTGAATGAAGAATTTCATCTGCCAAAATGGCAGCTCAACTACATACATGACATGTGACTACTTCAGCTTGAAGGTGAACAATTTGTTGTTTTTATTCCATGAGCAAATTCCACTGTCAGAAGTCAAGTTGGTCCATTTCAATCAAGTCATCATACTGATTTGTTTTTTGGTATTTTATGCCATGCCAGCAACTAAGGCTATATCATGGCAAAAGTCATCATACTGAGCTGAGATTTCCAGAGGCAACATTTACCTGATGTATCAACTGGAATCAATGTGCAGTCATCTGTTTTCCACAGCTGGTTCACGACGGCCTCTTTGTCCTGTACATATAAATGATGGTAACTGTAAATAAAGGCTTCAACAGTGTCAAAAGTGGCTTGCGTGTGTATGTGTGAGTTATAAAATTGAATTACCTAAGTATTTTGATACTTTATTAATGCTTATAAAGTGTAGGTAGGTTATTGAATAGAAAACTGGAAAGCACTTAAACCTTGAGATGATTTTGCACTATGTTGGGGGTGGGAGAGGAAACAGAGTACCTGAAGAAAACCTCCTAGAGCCCTAGCCCTGCACAGAACTCTGAGCCTCTCACTGCAGTGGTAACTAGTGAGTGTTTTAACCACTACACTACCTGGTGCCCCAGGCCATTCAATGAAACAGACATTAATTGTTACTTTCATCTCAGTTAAGAGAAGCATGATTTGGTAAAGACTCCACTTTAATTGGGCGTTACTCACCAAAAGAGCTAAAGCTGGCAAAATGTACAAGGTAGCCGGTTGTGTGGCTATGAGAAGCCATGATACTGTAGGATCAAAGCACATCGCTGCAACAATAGGCTCCGATGGCCAGCAGAGCTGACGCACAACAGGTTCTCTGCCCATCATGCTCCAACGTAACAGCAAATAATCTGTTTAAAACGTGCACACACACACCCACGCACGTACAGTATAGTGTCGTAAATAAGCTACATGTGCTGGGAATTGATTTTATAACTGTTAAGCATTATTTTCGTTGTGTTTTGGGTTCGATCTTGCTCTGTGCGAAAACTGAATTCAAACAAGCACTATTTAGCTTTTGTACCAGTTTTTGACAGTCGTATTAAGATAATACTGCTGCTGAGATGAATTCTGTACGTGAAACAACCGAGCAGGCGTCGAAGGGTGGAGTTTTAGAAAGCAGAAGTTGGTGCTCACCATTAGAGAAAAGTAGGGCAAGCAAACTGCTCTCGCCATTTTCACGCCAAGCACACTGCTTGATCTCCACTGGACCTGATCGCCTACACTCACGACGCACTGACAGCAAGCGCACAAGTTGAAAGAGTTCATACATTGTTCTCACGTCCGTCGAATTTGATTAAACTATTGCAGGCTTTTGTTCGATCACATGCTTTAGTTGCAAAGAGGAGCTGTCACATGAATGTCGTCTGCTCTTTGCAAGTCTCCGCGTGTCTCGCGAGAACAAGGGGTTTGCAAGCTGCGCTAGGTAGCTGCTTTTCTTCTCGGAATCGCGGGTACAGACATCCTAGACAGGACCTTTTCACCCGAAAGCAAAAAGTTCCAACAGGGATTTTTGCCCGCTGTTGAGACTGGAAGTTGGGCGGTACGTCGTCGCACGCCGCGCCATTAACTACTGGCGAGGACGGAAGTTGGTTATCTACCCTCTCTGGTGTGGTGTGGAGTTGTCCGTGGTGCAGGCAAGCGAGACAACTTTGGCCAAAGCACTCATCTTAATTTTCTTCGTTTTCTTTGTTCTTCTTTCTTTTTCTTCTTCTTTCTTTTTTCTGCTTCCTTCTTCTTACTTTGTTCTTATGAACAGACTGAGCCGGGGTCGGATCAGGTGTCGTCTTCCTTTTTTCTGTTTTCTTCTTCTTTTTTTTCTCATTTATAACACACCCGGCGTTGCCTAAAATACTACATATGTGGGATGATTACAACTGCAGTTTGTTGCTGCTGTTGCGACTGCTTTGGATAGATTTTCTAGAGACTAATGTGATTTAGACAGCGGCGGCGTTTGGGCGTTTGGCAAATGGGGCGGACGCCCCAGGCCCCGCTCACGAAGGCCCGCGCTTCAGCCCTGAGGTAATGTGACCAGACAGTCCCGCTTTAGACCTCGTGTCCCGTCTGCTCATAAAATGTCCGGGCGGTAGAGAGAGGTCTAAGAAGGCCAACACAGGTACAAATATTTCAAAAAATGTCGAAAAAATCCGTTGAAAGTCGAAAAATGTCCAATATGCCGTAAAACGGCTAATATAGGTAGAATAAGGCCGACAAAGTCTTAAATGGTAGAGAGGTCTAAGAAGGCCGACAAAGGTACAAATATTTCAAAAAATGTCAAAAAAAGCCGTGAAAAGTCGAAAAATGTCGAATATGCCGTAAAACGGCAAAGCCGACCCAATGAGGATAACGAATGTCGTAAAAGGCTAAAATAGGAAGAATGAGGCCGACAAATGTCTTAAAAGGTAGAGAGAGGTCTAACAAGGCCAACACAGGTAGAAATATTTCAAAAAATGTCGACAAAATCCGTTGAAAGTCGAAAAATATCGAATATGCCGTAAAACGGCAAAGCAGACCAAAGCAGGATAACGAATGTCGTAAAAGGCTAAAATAGGAAGAATAAAGCCGACAGATGTTTTAAAAGGTAGAAAGAGGTCTAAGAATACTGACACAGGTACAAATATTTCAAATAATGTCGAAAAAATCCTTTAAAACTCGAAAAATGTCGAGTATGCCGTAAAACGGCAAATCAGAGCATAGCAGGATAACGATTGTCGTAAAAGGCTAAAATAGGTAGAATAAGGCCGACAAATGTCTTAAAAGGTAGAAAGAGGTCTAAGAAGGCCATCACAGGTACAAAAATTTCAAAAAATTTCGAAAAACGTCGTAAAAAGACGAAAAATGTCGAATATGCCGTAAAACGGAAAAACAGACCTAAGAAGGAAAACAAATGTCGTAAAAGGCTAATATAGGTAGAATAAGGTCGACAAATGTCTGAAAAGGTAGAGAGAGGTCTAAGAAGGCCGACAAAGGTACAAATATTTCAAAAAATGTCAAAAAAACCGTGAAAAGTCGAAAAATGTCGAATATGCCGTAAAACGGCAAAGCCGACCCAATGAGGATAACGAATGTCGTAAAAGGCTAAAATAGGAAGAATGAGGCCGACAAATGTCTTAAAAGGTAGAAAGAGGTTTAAGAAGGCCGACACAGGTACAAAAATATTTTTAAAAAACGAAAAAAGCAGTAAAAACTCGAAAAATGTCGAGTATGCCGTAAAACGGCAAAGCAGACCCAAGCAGGATAACGAATGTCGTAAAAGGCTAAAATAGGTAGAATAAGGCCGACAAATGTCTGAAAAGGTAGAGAGAGGTCCAAGAATACCGACACAGTTGCAAAAATTGCAAAAAATTTCGAAAAAAAACGTCGTAAAAAGACGAAAAATGTCGAATATGCCGTAAAACGGAAAAACAGACCTAAGAAGGAAAACGAATGTCGTAAAAGGCTAATATAGGTAGAATAAGGTCGACAAATGTCTTAAAAGGTAGAGAGAGGTCTAAGAAGGCCGACAAAGGTACAATTATTTCAAAAATGTCAAAAAAAGCCGTGAAAAGTCGAAAAATGTCGAATATGCCGTAAAACGGCAAAGCCGACCCAATGAGGATAACGAATGGCGTAAAAGGCTAAAATAGGAAGAATGAGGCCGACAAATGTCTTAAAAGGTAGAAAGAGGTTTAAGAAGGCCGACACAGGTACAAAAATATTTAAAAAAAACGAAAAAAGCAGTAAAAACTCGAAAAATGTCGAGTATGCCGTAAAACGGCAAAGCAGACCTAAGAAGCAAAACGAATGTCGTAAAAGGCTAAAATAGGTAGAATAAGGCCGACAAATGTCTTAAAAGGTAGAAAGAGGTCCAAGAAGGCCGACACAGGTACAAAAATATTTTAAAAAAACGAAAAAAGCAGTAAAAACTCGAAAAATGTCGAGTATGCCGTAAAACGGCAAAGCAGACCCAAGCAGGATAACGAATGTCGTAAAAGGCTAAAATAGGTAGAATAAGGCCCACAAATGTCTTAAAAGGTAGAAAGAGGTCCAAGAAGGCCGACACAGGTACAAAAATTTCAAGAAATTTCGAAAAAAAACGTCGTAAAAAGACGAAAAATGTCGAATATGCCGTAAAACGGAAAAACAGACCTAAGAAGCAAAACGAATGTCGTAAAAGGCTAATATAGGTAGAATAAGGCCGACAAATGTCTTAAAAGGTAGAGAGAGGTCTAACAAGGCAAACACAGGTACAAATATTTCAAAAAATGTCGAAAAAATCCGTTAAAAGTCGAAAAATATCGAATTTGCCGTAAAACGGCAAAGCAGACCAAAGCAGGATAACGAATGTCGTAAAAGGCTAAAATAGGAAGAATAAAGCCGACAGATGTTTTAAAAGGTAGAAAGAGGTCTAAGAATACCGACACAGGTACAAAAATTTTGAAAAAATTTCGAAAATAGCCTGAGACCTCTTTCTACCTTTTAAGACATTTGTCGGCCTTATTCTACCTATTTTAGCCTTTTACGACATTCGTTTTGCTTCTTAGGTCTGTTTTTATGGTTTACGGAATATTCGACATTTTTCGTCTTTTTTACGACTTTTTTCGAAATTTTTTGAAATTCTTGTACCTGTGTCGGCCTTCTTAGACCTCTCTCTACCTTTTCAGACATTTGTCGGCCTTATTCTACCTATTTTAGCCTTTTACGACATTCGTTTTGCTTCTTAGGTCTGTTTTTCCGGTTTACGGCATATACGACAATTTTCTTCTTTTTACGACTTTTTTCAAAAATTTTGAAATTTTTGTAACTGTGTCGGTATTCTGACACCTCTTTCTTACTTTTAAGACATTTGTCGGCCTTATTCTACCTACTTTAGCCTTTTACGACATTCGTTTTGCTTCTTAGGTCTGTTTTTCCGGTTTACGGCATATTCGACATTTTTCGTCTTTTTA